>JAKUCV010006476.1:0-13228 GCA_028386065.3 Turnera subulata
GTCTATTTGCAGTAGACATCGCACCATAGAAAATTCCTAACAGTGTGGGTGGATACACTATGTAGCCTGGGCAGCGTTGGATGAGATCCTGAAATCGTTCCCATGCCTCAGGCATAGTCTCATCTAGGGGTGTAAACGAGCCGAGTCGAGCTAAGTATTGTCGTGCTCGACTCGAGCTCGTTAGAAAAAATCCAAGCTCAAGCTCGACTCGAACTCGAACGAGCTTCAACTTTTGGGCTTGAACTCGAGCTCGATAGACAATTAACGAACTCAAGCTCGGCTCGATTAAGCTCGATAGCAGAAACTCAACCAAAATCCTAGATACAAGAATATGAAACAAAGCCAAAACCACTCATGTTTCCAGGAAAAAAAAGTTTAAGGTCTATTCGTCATATTAAAAGTAAAAATTGGAAAACTCAACTAAGAATATACATGTGGAAATTATATGGTCTTCAAGGTAAGACCATGTCTTGGCTATGGCGACGGGCAGGTGAGGGTAGCAGGATAACACATGATAAGGAGAAGATCTTCAAGACGACGACCGGTGGTTGCAATTGGGACTAGGGGCACGTTGAGGAGAACCAGGTTGGGGAAGCAGACTCGACCGAGGTGATGGAGGAGTGAGTGGCAGAGGATTCAATGTGGGTGGGTTCTAGAAGAAGAAGGCAGAATATGGAGGAGGAGGTATGATGACCCGGTGGCAGCCAATGGCAGACGGTGGTGGCCGGTGGGTGGATTGGTTCCTTAGATTTTTCATGCGTGGGAAAAAATTATGGATTGTGGAAGTTGAAGAGAGGAAAAGATAAGAGAATTTGGTTTGTGTTTTCTGGCCTATAGCCGTTGGGCAAAAAATTTTGGATTGTGGAAGGTGGTGAAGAGAGGAAAAGATTAGGGATTTTGGTTTGTGTTTCCTGGCCTGCTCGTATAGCGATATCATTAGGTTATTTGATTTAGTTTTGTTTTATTTTATTATTAATTTTTAAAATCATTTACCTAAAATTTCAAAGGGCTTAAAAATTTTTTTGCCCAGATTTTTAGTATAGGCCTAAGTTAAGTCAAGTAGTTACAACCCAAATTGTATGAGAAGCCTTATAAGAAGGGGCAAGCTCGTTAAAGCTCACGAGCTTTACGAGCCTAATATTAACATGCTCGAGCTCGACTCGATAGCCCATCAAGCTCGACTCAAGCTCGATAAGTACGAGTCGATTTCGAGTACCTACCGAGCCGATCCCGAGTAGCTCGCGACCCCTAGTCTCATCAGGTAGCTGTTTGAAGTTGCATATCTCGCCTCAGAGTTCATCCATCTTGGTGTCGGGAAAGTACTTTCTCAAGAAGGCTGCCTGCATGTCATCCCAAGTGGTGATGCTACCCGCTGGTAGTGTATTCAACCATCTTCTTGCTCCATCTCGAAGGGAGAACTTGAACAAGTGCAGCCTCTTTGTATCCTCTATGCAGCCATTAATTTGTGTGGCTGCACAAATATCGAGGAAGTCTTCCAAATGCTAGTTAGGATCCTCCAGCGGCCTGCCTCCAAACTGCTTGTTCTGCACCATTTGAATTATATTAGTTATGAACTCATAAGGATTCGCAATAGTGGGCAGAGCGATAGCTCCTTGGGGAATTGTATAGTTGGGCCGCATGAGCTGGTGAATTAGCAGATTACGAATATTGCTGAAAGGATCGACAAAGCCATTGCCAGCAGCGTTCTGATTCTGGCGCTGTTGATTTCTCGGGTCTACAGGATTGATGATATTGCCCTCATCATTCCTCGGTAGGTCATCCTGGCCGCGTGGGGGGTTGATGATGTTACCATCAGCATCCCAGCCATTGTGTGGAGGATTAATACTGGCCATTGTTGATGTCTCAACTGTTTCGGCTGCTTTCTGTTGCTTTACTTTCCTGCGATTCGCCCTAGCAGTGCCTTCAATATCAGGTATAAGGATTAGCTCAGGATGTTGGCTCCTAGTTTGCATACACTGCTAGAGAATCAACAGCGGCGCTGTCAATATCCTGCCACAAGAAAGCAAGTGGATCAGAAAATAAAGAAAGCCTAATCAATCAAAAACACTAAGTAGTATTATTTAGCGCAGTCCCCGGCAACGGCGCCAAAAACTTGTTCACTCAAAAGCTAGCTACAAGTGCACAACGTTGCTGTAGTAAACAAGGTCCATTCATAGGGACTGGAAAATAACACTGTCCTTAGCACTCCTCACTTGATTAGACTGATAAATAAACAGAAAAGTAAATATACCGAGATTTGAGAGCAGTGTTCGCAATTAATAAACTAAATAAACAATAAATAAAAGAGTGAATTAAATTGGAAGTAAATTAAAGCAGAATAAATCAACTAAGATCGAGTTCTGGAGGTTTAGAAAGCAGTGAAGGGAAACCTAGGTTTTTCGGGGTTCATTACAGCGTCGCTGTCGGACTACAAACCAGTGTTCTGATGCTTTAAATCGCCTATCTTGAAGGGCAACCTGACCTAAAGTGTTTATTACTATTGTCACATATAGAAACAAACTTACCCTAGTTCCGAACAGCCCGCTTTCGCCAGTGAAGCTCTTTCCTAGGGCGCAGTGTCGCTGTGCCAAGCGCTGTTATCCTCAACTACCCTAAAAACTTCTTTCCACAGCAGGTAAGGTAGAGGTCTGATATAGAACGTTCTGAGTTCCTAGTTTTACCGTTAGGTCCGTCACTAAGTCGTCTAAGGTAGTGTTTTTGGGTGATCAGGCTGTAGACACTGTTAAGCTCTCTATATCAAATCAAGAAAGAAACGAATCAAAAAAAAACAGAAACTGAATTATAAACCAAACATGAACCTGTAGCTACATCCCTTGAACCTAGATAGAAGATTTAGTTCATGGAGAAATAAAAGAATAGTAAAAACATGGTTGTGGTCATGACAAGAATAAAAACCTAGCAAATCACTTTTCTTCTCGTCTTCAAAATTCCTCTTGCCGACTCCTTGCAGTAGTTAACGCGCGTCCTTAGGGTTTTATCTCTTCATATTTATATAGCCTTCAATTAAAAACCCTAAATCTTGGAGAATAAGGAATCTTCATAAAAGTGGCAAAAATAAACTTCTTTCCAAAGAGGGAACTTCCAAATGCACCGACTTCAAGCTCCTAAGATGTAGGAGAAATTCGTCAAAAATAAAGTTCTGATTCGAAGCTTCATGCCGACAGCGTCGCTATTGGCAGTCTGGACCATTTGTACTAGCAGCGGCGCTGCTGAACCAAAAATCGCCAAATAAGCTCCAAATTGCACCAAAATGCACCTAAAAACAACCAAGGATGAGGAAAGGTAGTTTTGATGGTAAAAGAAGTGATTTGATACCTAAATGCATGAATAATGAATGAATGCAAGGCCAAAAGATGACAGTGTGAGATGTAAAATATGCGTAATTTCATGCACATCTTCTAGCCAGGATTAGCTCCGGCAAATAAATCTGAAACAGTAACAATCTAAAACCCTAGCCAACTCCGACGACATCTAGATCCTTGACTCCTCCGATCAACAAATCCCAGGCTCTGACCTCGGCATCCAATAAGTGCCACCTTCCACCTTTAGAATCTATATGAAATCCCAAATGTCTTAGCAAAATAATCAGGCAACACACTTGATTTTCCTGTAAAAAAAACATACATGATGATTTAGCTTGGAAGCGGAAGAGATGTGCATCTTTTCAATTAGATCAACCTCTTACCTTGGGCGTAAAAGACGGATAAATACTTTTAAAATTTAAAACTTCCTAAACTTTTTGGAATTCCACCCTAAACATTACTTACTTTTTTTTTTGTCGATGTCCAAATGCAATATCCGTTAAAAAAAATGATGACATGTCTGTTATATGATGATGACCTTGCATAGTTAACAAGTCATCATGAATGAAATTTTTCTAAATAAAATTGAGATTATAAATATATGAAAAAATACATTTTTGAAAAGCTAAGCCTATATTATTTAACAAATTATTCTTAATTCTCTAACATTCTCCCTAATTTAGTCTGATGAGTCATGAGTATGTAATAGTAAAATTTTGTTGACAGGGCAATTATTTATTAGTAAGCCACTAGACACTTAACTAAAGTTTTTTTGAGGAAAACACTTAACTAAGGTTGAAACACCCTACTTCATCTTTGTTTTTATTCTTTTAGATTAAGCATATTTGACAGACTGAGACACGTCATTACAACTAGCTATAGTCGCACCTGATCACACATTCATATGAGGATATAATAAAAAGAATTATTTTATTCCGATCCATGTTTTGATAAGGAAATTTAAGATATTCACTGCACTAAAAGATTTAACCTATACATCTGCCTGGTTTATTATATGTCTTCACTCTTCAGCAATATTGAAAAGACTAAGAAAGAGCACCTCCACCTCTAGCATATATATCTGCATACTAAAAAAACCAATAGGCAGCAGATTGTTCCCTGAGCTATCCATCTATTCCCAACACATAGCTTGTATCGAGGTCTTTATTGGTTTTCCATCCACCTCAACACCCTTGTCTTCTTCTCTAAACTCCATCACGTCATTTGCGAAAAAAAAAAAAAAAGAAAGAAAATGTGTCTCGCCAGCCATTTCCACAGCTAAACATAACCTGAGAAACATCATTAGGCATGGATAGTTTACCGCGGGAAGTCATTCTGAATATACTGTCAAGGCTTCCAGTATTATCCTTGGTGCAAACGAAGTTTGTGTGCAGAGCTTGGAGCAACTTACTGCGAGATCCCCAGCTTGCACATATGCATTTCTCTCGTGCAGCTAACAGTGATGATCCATGTCTGATCTTGCACTGCGACTGTCCAATCCGAAATCAACTCTTCTGCGTCGATATCTCAACTCATAATCCCGAAAATGAGTCACTGCAAAGAATTCATGCTCCTTCATCACCTGAATTTGATATAGTTGGTTCTAGTAATGGCTTGCTATGCTTATGTGATCCATCAGGTGTCAGTGCCGCATGTGTATGCAATCCTTTCACAGGGGAACACACCCAATTGCCAAAATCAGCTTTTCTTGAACAGGAATCAGTAGAAGCTGTTGTGTTCGGATTTGGTTACCATTCAGGGACTAAGGAGTACAAGGTGGTTAAGATAATTTCTTATACAGATCCAAATAGTGTAGTCCGTAGATCAGAGGTCCAAATTTTCACTCTGGGAAGCCTCACTTGGAGAAGTTTAGGGCATGTGTCTTATCATCTTATTAAGACATCAACACAGGTATTGCTCAACGGAAGACTTCATTGGGTCAGTTGGCCTTCCTGGTTCTGCAGGCTTCCTTTTCTGGTCTCTTTCGACTTGGAAGATGAACAATTCCGGAAAATCCCGAAACCTTACTGTTGTGGCTCCATTGCCTGTGGTCATCAACTGGTTGTTCTTGGAGACTGTCTTTCTGCTGCAGCATTTTGCAACAATGGAAAATGTGAGATTTGGGTTATGAAAGAATATGGAGAGCAGGATTCTTGGGTTAAGGAATACAGCATAGGAACCTACTTGCCTAGGGATCTGGAGGAAGATGTGGATCAATACTTCAAGAATTCCAAGTTCTATTTGAACAGCGGCTTTGTTCGGGTTTTGTGCCTCTTGAAAAATGGTGAGATCTTGTTGGAGTATGAATGCAGGGCTCTAGTTTCTTATAGTCCAAATACTGGAACATTTACGGACCTTGTGTATCAGGGGATTCCAGGTTTATTTGAAACCACTGTTCATCTTGGTAGCCTTAACTGGATCAACTCAGTTACCGAAACTGGATGATTGCTGCGAAATATTGGAGAAAGTGCTTTGTTTGTACCGCAATACCTTTCTCCCTATTATGATATTCCTCCCATAAGTGAAGTCTTCTACATTCGGTGCAAGTTGTAATAAACTTTGTTTGCTTATCTCATTAATTCTGACACTATCTTTTGGATGCATCTCTTCATCAAGTATTACCATGATTGGATCATCAATAACCATCTCATTTGTCAGCTATACATATCGTCCAAGTATTTAATCCATCCGTGAAATTCCATGTTTTGGACATGTAACCTATTGGCATTTGGCAAACTCAAAAATTTGGAAACAAAAGGGGAGCTATCCAAGATCTATCTCCACGTATTTACTGGCTAAAACCATGGAGGATAGGTCATAACACGTATGTGCCTCATCTCACACAATAACAGCAATCAGTCCAAATATATTGTCGGATTCAATGGCTCAGTTGGAAAATAAACAGCTAGTCCAAGAATTGTACAGGACTACACTTCTTTTTTTAATCAAGAATAAAAGTTGGAAGTGTTTTTTTTTTCTCATGTTTGATAGAAACTAAAAGCTGGAAATTGAAACTACATCCAAAAAATCAATTTAAGATCCATCAAAGTGTCTTCGTTCTTGGAGATAGGCACTATATAGCAAGAATATCCCCCCATGAATCCTCGGCAGCTTGATCATTGACCTTTCCCATTCTCATTGAACTCATCGTTTTGCAATTTTGTCATCTAACTAGCTAGGCGACTATAAAAAATTTCCAACTGTCACAACTCACACCCCCCTGGAGGACGATGAAAATAGCATCAGAAAGATGACCAGACACAGACCTCACATGGAGAGTCTCCCAAGGGAAATTGCTGTGAACATTCTGTCAAGACTACCCATAACCTCTCTGGCCAATGTCAAGCTTGTTTGCCAGTCTTGGTTGAACTTGGCACAAGACCCTCTTCTTGGTCGTCTGCTTCTCTCCCCCACAGTTAAGAAGAATCCGTGTCTAATCTTGCATAGCGATTACTCTGCTGAAAAGGAACTCTTTGCTGCAGATTTATCAGATGACAGCAACATAGAGGCCTTGAAGAAAAATCGGGTGCCCACCAACTTGCCTAAATTTCAAGTGGCCTGCTCCTGTAATGGGTTGTTATTATGTATATCTGATTCATTACACAGCAACAGACTGTTCATATACAACCCTTTTACCGTGGACTGGATGGAGCTGCCTGCATCAAGACAGTATCCTAATCAGCAGGTGGTGATTGGGGTTGGTCTCTGTCCAGGGACTAACAAGTACAAGGTTGTTAAGGTAGTGCATTATAGTCCAAAAGGAATGATCCGTCCTTATGGGACCAATTTTCCTGAAATAGAAGTCCATGTTTTCGATTTCGGCAGCTTTAGCTGGAGATGTCTGGGGCAAATTCCTTACCAACTCTTCCACCGGCCGCCGCAGGCATTGGTTAATGGAAGGTTACATTGGGTCAGTTGGCCTACAAAAACCAGCTCAGGGTGTCTGATCGTCTCGTTTGACACTGAGGATGAGCAATTCAGGGAGGTACCAAAACCTGTATGTGGTAGCCTAGACAAGTTCAACTATCATGTGGTGGATCTTGGGGGTTATCTTTCTGCATCCGTTTATCCTCGTACAGGACAGTTTGAGATTTGGGTGATGAAGGAATATGATGTGCAGGGATCATGGATCAAGCAGTACAACATTCAGATTGTGGCTCAGTGCTTCAGGAATTCCAGGCTTCACTTGGAAGCATCACATGCTCGAGTCATTTGCTTACTGAAGAATGGTCATATCTTGTTAGACTATAGAGGCAGGGCTTTGGTTTCTTTTGACCCAAAAAGGGGAACATTTAGGCATATTACGTTGCATGGATTGGGAATGCCAAAAAGGTTTAAACCAACCGTTCATGTGGGTGCTCTTAGTTGGATTGGCAATACCATTGGGTCATAGCTGAGTAGAGTTGAACATGATCAAAGAGGCTGCATGCCCCCTTTTCACATTGTCTGTTCCTTTCATTGTTATCTGTAGCTTTTGCATTAGCAGGTCTTGCCTTTCCACATATATACATGAACAGACATAAGGCCTGAGCCGAGTATGGATATCGTCCCTCGCAAATATTTCCGTAAACATACTTTCAAGTTTCAACACTACCCTACACATAACCTTCTTTGGTAAATGTCAAGCTTGTTTGCCCAGTGAACAGAAGTTTCGACCGGATCCCTCTCTACCAAAATTTTGATTCTANTTCATGTGGGTGCTCTTAGTTGGATTGGCAATACCATTGGGTCATAGCTGAGTAGAGTTGAACATGATCAAAGAGGCTGCATGCCCCCTTTTCACATTGTCTGTTCCTTTCATTGTTATCTGTAGCTTTTGCATTAGCAGGTCTTGCCTTTCCACATATATACATGAACAGACATAAGGCCTGAGCCGAGTATGGATATCGTCCCTCGCAAATATTTCCGTAAACATACTTTCAAGTTTCAACACTACCCTACACATAACCTTCTTTGGTAAATGTCAAGCTTGTTTGCCCAGTGAACAGAAGTTTCGACCGGATCCCTCTCTACCAAAATTTTGATTCTAATTTTGTAACAGCCCGGGTAATTTTCGTATTTTTACCGTTACCGTAAAAAGTTTTTACACAGTTATTTACCATTAAAATTAATATTGGGTAATTAATTTACGGTAACTTGTACATCGGATTCCGGAACCGAGCCCTGTCCCGCGTTTGGGATTTTTCTGCGGATTTTACGGACCAAAGTTGAAATTTTTCGGGTCCAGGAATCTTCAGAAAAGTCAGGTTTATCCTCGAGTTATCGGACCAGAGATTAAGTCAAGGGGGTATAATGGTTATTTTCTGGTCCGGACAGAACCCGCCTCACATGCTGCACAGTATTAAGGCTGCCGCCGCCTTCTACTGTGAAGCTTGTGAGCAGATTGTAAGACCCGTGCGTTGCCAGTACTTTGCCCGTGCCTCATCTGTATTTGCAAGCCTTTAGCTCATAACATTCTGCTTCCCAGTATCACCATCATCCTCGCCTCTGCAAAACTTCACCTGCAACATACCATTGCTTCACCTGCAAAAAAAACCACCTACTGCAGATCCACAAAACCAAACCTGCAAAAGAAAAGAAAAGAAGAAAAAAAAATAATAACAAAACAACTCACACACCAACCCAAAACTCCCCGTTTAAGATAACCCCTCCTCTCTTTTTTTTTTCCTTTTCTTTTTTTTTTCTTTTCCTTTCTTCTTCTCCAACCCGTGGCTGTAACCACCACCGAACCTCCACCGTGACCCACCCAAACTGCAGCACCACCACCTCTTTCCTTTCCCCTCGCCCCTGTCGCCGTCGCTCCAAGATCAGCAGCGCAGCGGCCGGACGAGACGACCCCAGATACAGTCCTTCCTCTCCTCCTCTCTTCGCAGCAACTCGACGACACGTCGCCGCCGAGTTGTACACCTGCAGCCGACGCCGTCACCATCCTGCTCGTCGCCGCCTCCTCGCAATCATCCCGCCTCCGTCGTCGCCTCACCATCCCGCATTACGTGTCGCCGCCTGCCACTGTACCCGTGAAGCCATCGAGTCTTGAGGGCGAGTGACCCGCTTCACTTGGGCGCGTGTGGGTTGGGTCGGGTTGACCCGGGTTTTGTGGTTTGGGTCGCGAACTTGGGCTGGGCGTGTTGGGTTTGGAGTTTGGGATGAAGCTGGGCTGGTGTGCGCCTGGGCCTGTGCGTGGGCCTACACCTGGGCTCCTGCTTGGAGCTTGGGTCTGGTCTATGTAGTGGGTTGGGTTAGCACTATTGGCCCAGTTTGTTTAAAAAAAAGGGGGAAAAATAAATCTTGAAAAGAGAATTAAATGGAAATAATTTTGGGAAATAATATTTGAAAAAAATATATATACATATGGCAAGATAGTTATAGCAGGGTAATTATATATGATATATTATATTATGGAAATATTTTGGGAAGTACATACTTATGGAAAATAAATATGGAAAGGGTATTATCAAAGTATTATACCAGAATAATATCCGGGGTATAAGTATAAGTATGGAATATTTTTGACACATGGATAATAAATGGTGAATTATGATGATAATGGAAATAACCCGAGACAGTACCGAGTCGGTTCAGTATTTTAATTTTACGGCATACAGTATTAGCATGGCATCTGCATAACATCTTATATGTGCATATTATTTGTTTGATATAGGAGTTGATAACGAGCAGATACCTGAGGAACAGGACTTGGAGTCTGTTGGATAATTCCATAATTAATAATCCGCTAATGTGAGGATGGATAACCTTTGATATGTGCCCGTAATACTGTGTGTGTTTTGTTGTTTGATTGAACTGCTGAGATGGTTATTGTTGGATACTTGACTGCTATGTTGTTGTTGTTGTTGTTGTTGTTAGACTGTGATATTAGTTTTGTGAATATTGTGTTGAGATTGATGATGAACTGGTAAATGTGGATAATTGAGGAAAGTATAATGAGTTTTGGAAATGGAATTGGAATTGAATTTGAGATGATGATTTAATTGTCACGTGGAAAGTAGTGGTACGACTAGACGGTTAGAGGCTAGTTCTGTGATGTCATGGCCGGTTTGGTTTGGTTTGGGGATGTTGATCCCGGTTTGATTTGGATATTGGGATGTTGATCCCGGATTGGTTATGTTATTAGGATGTTGATCCCGGATTGTGTTTTGGCCTGGCATCCGAAATTAGTTAATAACCAGGTACGACCCTAGCTTGTCCAGTGACAGGGGCCCGAAAGATAAAATTGGTAATAATAATAAATATTCTTTTGGTCTTGGCTCAGTCGTGTTTTGGTAGAATCTTTGAGTTGTCTTTGCCTGTATTTTCTTCGAAAGTATTATGGTTGCCTGCATATCTCTATTTATCCTTGGTCTGTGAGCACTTCGGACTCACCCCTCGCCTGCGGGGTTTCATCCCGTAGGTTAAGTTGTTTCGTAGTTCAGGTACGACGTTTGACGGCTGCTGCTTTCTTCTCCACCTGACTCCGGATCCATACCTCTGCTGCATGTGCATATAAGACTTCCGCTGCTGTGTAATATATGTTGCTGTGCTGCTGCTTTCCTATATTGCTTATGATGCTGTTTGTACTGGATTATGTTGCTGTTGTTGAGCTAGTGGGTGTGGTTTGAATAATGGTCCCCGAGTATGGGTGACGGATGTTGTCTTAGTACTTCTACTGTATTTGAATTTACTGTGTAGTATTTTACTGCGATGTATTGCCTGTTCTATCAATAAGAATAGTTTCGGCACGTGTTTACTGTATCCGGTAAATACGGGTCGGGGCGCTTCAAATTTCATACCATTAATGTAGCATGTAAGAATTACAAACTTTAGCTTAGAGGATGGTTGGCCTGATAGCAGTCAAAATTTATACTTAGCAGCAGATTTTTTTTTTTTTTTGATAATATGAGTATCCCAGTTTGACAAGCCAAACTATTCTCATCCGTGGCACGACACCCAATCTCGCTTCCCAGGCATTTAGCCTAGGACCATGAGCGGGGTCCAGCGTGGTTTACCACTCCCAACAGGTGCATTTTCCATACCTCTACGTTTCTCCGGATCGAACTCGGTACGTGTGAGTTAAGGGGTAGCAGCAGATTAGGCGCATAATAAAGGTGTAAATGCGCTCCGGAGTCAGTACTAGCAAATTGAGCAAAATCTATTATCAAAACCAATGTAAATATGTTGAAGACTGAATAGGAATTTGATTAATACTCCCTCTGTTTCACAATATAAGATTTTTTAAATTTTTGCACAACCCTTAAGAAAAACATTAAATAGGTCTAATCTCATTAAATTTTAGTATTACAATTACCAACTTACCCTAACTTTTACATATACTAAGATTAAAATACAACTTGTTTTAGTTAATTAAATAAGGGTAAGTATGATAAAAATTAATTAATGCTTTTTAAAACTCTAAAACATTCTTATATTCTGAAACAAAATACAAAACCTAAAAGATATCTATTATATTATATTAAAGCAGAGACCTCAACATGGTAAGGACACCTGGCAATTGTGGAGCTGCCACGTGGCAAGCTTCCATTTGCAGCTCTTGGGGGTTTCATTTCACATTGATTACCAACATAATGATGCACATGGTAAGGTTTATGCAACTTGCATGTGCCATGTGGCAAAGAACCTATTAATGTGATTAGTAATGTTATTAGACCTATTAATGTGATTAGTAATGTTGCTAATGTTACCCGAGCCATTAAAAGAATTATTTTAGGTTGCATATGCACTTGATTTGCACTAATTAAGAGTATTTATCTATAAAAACAAAATTAATGAAAAAATAATTAATTCAAAGAGCAAAAATTATTAAAAGAGTCACACAACATACAATTCAGAATATGAAAAGACGAGATGTGAAAAGACAAACTATCCAGGATTGGGAGTATATAAAGCATTGGGTGATAAAAAATACAATACCACCTCACATCTCCCTCACTAAATCTGACGCCTCCCCCCTCTACAATCACCTTCAATCCCCCTTCTGCAATCACCTTCAATCATAAGGGTTGACCCTTATTTCTGGAAGAAGTAAAACAAACATTGAACCAGTTCTCAGCATTCATACAAATGCTTTTTTGTTCCAAAGAAAACAGAGGAGGGAAAAGAGTAGATGTTGTTTGGTTTAGAGCGACCTCTGTCACCACCTACCGCAACCACCGTCCACCGCCAACATCACAAAACCTGAATCCAAATCGCCACCAACAACCCAAATTGGGTTAGTTCCACACACAACAAAAACGAAGAAAGCAGAAAAGGAAAACAGAAGACACGACTCACAACTAAAATCAATTCAATCTTGAATCTTGGTTTGATTCTTAGTGTTGGGTTGTCAGAAGTATTATTTTTAATTTTTAGGCTATGGATTTGAAATAGAGATTTCTTTTTATAATTATTGTTTCTGCTCTCTTTCCTTCATTACGGGTCAAGGGTTTTGTTCAATTTTTCTTTTTTGCAGCAGCAACGGCAATAGACAAGTCGGAAGGCTGCAACGATTTGTTGGTGATGGCGATGAAAAGGAAGGGAAGGGAAGAAGAGAGAAAGGAGAAAATTGGAGAGAAATACAGAAAGAAAAAAAAAAGGAAAAGAGAGTAAAGAGAAATAAGGAGTGGGAAGGCTAATAAGAGCAAACCGAGGAGAGAGAGAAATGAGGCACCCTGTATCAGGTAAGGTTTAATTTTCCTTCTTTTAAAGATATTTAATTTTTTAAAAAAGAAGGTTGTCTGATTACGTTGCCTCAATAATAATCAAACTTTATGACGTAAGTGTACGTTTTTGGTATGTGGACATACATGCATATTCCTATAACCTATTCCTCCGATTGTTTTTTAAAGATTTGATTTTGTATTTAATGACGAGATTAAATCACTTTGGCTCAGGAAACACTATGAAGTTGATGG
>JAKUCV010006477.1:6613-33843 GCA_028386065.3 Turnera subulata
CAAAATAACTATATAATTTTTCTGGAAATAATAGCATATATATAATTTTCAGAATATATATATCATGGTATAAAACATAATAATAATGTTCAAACAAATTATAATTATATTAATTTTCCAAGAATTAAAATAAATATTTTTCTCCCAAAATACCATGATTAAAACTGTCCATAATTTTTCAAAACAAATATATATTTTTTTCAGATTAATTACCAGTAATTATATAATAGATATATATATATATATATATAAAAGAAAAAAAATAACAAAGCCAACCCGGATCCAACCCAGGAGACGCGATCCGGGCGAGCACGCGGGTCGACTACTCGGGTCTGCTCACCTCTCTGCAACGGCGGGCGACGACGGCGAGGCATGGGAAGGCGAGCACAACCGCGATGTCGGGGCGGCACGAGCGGCGCGAGGGCGGCGGAAGGAAGCGCTGGCGTCGTCGACGGGCTGAGCAGGAGCGGCTAAGGCACGACCCGCGGGTCGCACTACGGGTCAACCGCTCTCCTGTGCGCGTCCGGCGGCGGATGGCGACGGCGGAAGGAAGCGCTGGCGTCGTCGACGGGCTGAGCAGGAGCGGCTAAGGCACGACCCGCTGGTCGCACTACGGGTCAACCGCTCTCCTGTGCGCGCCCGGCAGCAGGTCGGCGACGGCGTGAGGAACACCAAGGTGTCGGCGGTGCAGCGAACGGCGGCACGTGAACAGTGCTGAGGCGGGGGAGAAGGTGACCAACTGTTCATCGGGTTTTTTTTTTCTCCTTTTTTCCTTATTTTCTGCTTTTCTTTTTTTTCCTTTGATTTTTTTCTGATTTTCCTTCTCTCTTTTTTTTTCAATTTCTGTTTTATTTTTTTTCTCTCTTTTTTTTTCTCTCTATTTCTTCCTTCTCCCAATTTTTCTTTTTCTTTTTTTTTTCTCTCTTTTTTTCTCTCTTTTCTTTTTTCCTCTCCTCTTTCTCTCTTTTCTTTTCTTTTTTTTTCTACTTCTCCTCTCCTCTTCCACCGGCTCCTCTTCTTTATAAACTGAATTTTTTTTACTGTTTATCATGTGAACTCAAATAATACGATTCGTCCGTATTACCGGCGAGTCCGATCCGGACCAGAAAATAACAGATACCTCCTTAGTTATTTTCCGGTGTGATTTTTCGAGAAATTCCGAAACCCGAAAAATACCAACTTAGATTCGAAAAATCCGCGGGAAAATCACGAGCGCGGGAAAACCCACGGTTTCGAAAAACGACTCCCGATTTACCTTGAATTAATTACCCAAGATTAATTCAACAGTAAATCACGGTAAATAGACTTCTACAGTCCGATAAAAATCCAAAATTTTTATCTGGGCTGTTACAAAACCCCTATTTTATATATATATATATATATATATATATACATAATTGAACACCTCTTTCTTTTATGAACCAATGCCACCGTCATGCTATTCGAGTAGGCCTTAAGAAACAAAGCCCATTCTCCAATTTAGGTGGGGTCTTTAAAGTCGCAAAGCGAATTTCATAATGATTGAAAGGCATCTAGGAAAACAGATTCTTTTTGCAAAGCATTTGCAAAGCCCCAATAACATACTCCATTAAATATAGAACTTTATCCACTTTGAATTCTAGGTATTAGTTCTTGGACCAGCCCAAAAGTAAGAGTTTAATAAAACTTGTTAGAAACCAAAAGCTACCTTAGAAAAACAAACCACACATTTAGCATGTGTTCTATTAATTAATTAATGGATTTATGTACAAAGGATAACCAACTAAAGCATGTTCCATAATTTAACAACGCAGAACCCAAACAAGTAATTACCAAGGTTTAACCCACAATCATCTTTGAGAGATAAAATCCATGTACTGTGACTAAACCTCATAAACCAAATGTTTGACACCTGTTTTATTAGCTAACAAATTGTTTCAATATCAAGAGATAAACAATATACAGACAAGTTTCTTATCAAGTTATGTATAAGGGAAAAGATTACTACAGAGCCCAACAATCCAAAGAAAATTGAAGTTTCCGAAAAACCTTACCGGGAGAGCATACCCGCAAATTGCAGGAATCAGACCCACACTCAGGGTCTTGGGTTCATTCCAGAACGAACAAAACCAACTCAAGCCTCACACCACCCACTGCTGGAATCCAACACTGGAATGGTCATCAACACCATCATCCCGACCAAACACAACGAGCGAAATCCGCATCCGCCAACAACAAAAACAGTCAACCCGTCACCCAACAACCACCATCTAGCTAGAATAACACGTCCCACGATCCGCCACCGGAAACCCAACAACAACCCAACAAACCCAAATCGATTAGCACGTCACGCAACAGAAACAAAGAAGAAATGGAGGAAGGAGAAGGTCGTCAAGGCTTACCCCACAGTCGACAGCGGCGCGGGCGACTGCTTAAGCCCGCCGTCCCTCGGGTTTGCTCACGTGCAGAGGCTGTCAAAGCCTAGCCCTCTTCGCCCAGGCCTCGTTCGGCCCCCGTTGGGTTGCAGCGACGATGATGACGCCGGCTCGAAGAGAAAGGAAAAGAAGAGGAAGGAGGTTTATGGGGAAACGGTTAACGGTAACCGTTAGGAGCACGAATCGGGAGTGTGGGAGAGAGGAGAGGAAGTGGCGGCAAAAGGAGAAAGAGAAGGAGAGAGAATGGAAAAGAAAGAAAGAAGAAAGGAAGGAAGGATAGGGCTTGATCCGGCCGATCCAAAACGACGTCGTTTTGGTATCTGGCTCGGTCAACCCGCCCTAAAAGGTCAACGCGCGTTTTTATTATTATTATTTTTTTCCTTACTTCAATTCAAAACGACGTAGTTTTGAGTGAAACTACGATAAACTCCATATTTCACCCCAAAACTCCAATTGTTCCCAAACAACCCGAATAAGGATAAATTCTAAAAGTAAAATAATATTTTCAAAAAGAATAAATTAATCATAACAATAATTTCTTAACCAAAGACTCCCGGAATTTTCGCAAGGGTAAAAATGGAAATTAAATATCGAAAATTTTGAAAATTCCGTAAAAATCAATTAACGGAAATCGGGGCGTTACAGTTAGAATAACTTGGACGTTTAGTATCAGGAGGTTTCATGGTATGTCTCAGTCGTGTGGAGTTGTGGAGTCACATCGTTGATGTTGAGACTATTCGTGATGTTATGATTTGAGTAATGATGTTCCTGCATGAAGGATATAGTATTTTGTTGTACTTGTGGCCGTTCTTTCGCTGCTGTCGTAAATTATCTTTCAGCCTGATGTTGGTATTATATTCCTGATAGTTACTTCTTCTATCCGATGTTATTTGATGTACTACTTGTTGATATTATGGCTACTTGTATACTTCGGTTTATTAGTTTATCGGTGAGACAGTGGTTGGTCTCACCCCTCACACAGTTCTTGTAGGTTAGAATAGGATTGCATCCCGGCGGCTGCAGTGTACCCTCGAGCAGGACTCGGATACTTTAGTTGCATCGAGTTTTGCATATGTTGACATTGAGTTTATAAATGCTTCCGCTGTGCTATTACTTTTGAGATTCCCGAGGTCGGGAGATATGTTATTATCATTGGGCCATGGGGCCGATTTTCTGTTGAATCTACTGTTTGTGCCACGTGTCGGCACAATTGTATGATAATTCCTGTTTGTTGGGTAAATTTGAGTCGGGGTGTTTCAGAAACTTACTAACAAAGAGATATTTTTCATAACACATATATTTCACCTTTACATGTTGGTTTGGTAGCTGTTGCACGAACCATACAAGATATGACGCCCACGCGAGCCTTTATAAATCCTCTCTTGAAACATATAAGTGTGGTAGGTTAAAAAGAATTCTTATGTTAAATTTTTTTTATGCTTTTGTTAGATTACATCTTATTTTCATCTTCACTTATATATTCTCATATCTCTTGAAGAATGCTCCTAATAAGAAACTAAAATATCGCTTAATGAGTAAAATATATGCTTAAGGATAAAATAAAATTTTTATTTTTCAAAAGAAACTAAAAGATTAGAATACTCATTTCTACCCAGGGCCGGATCTAGGATTTTCGAGTAAGGGGGGGCCAAGTTTATATACAAAATTTTTTGTGATGCTAATAGAGGGGTTAATGGTGTAGATGGTAGCCGAACTAGTTCAAATTCGTCAATTGTGTACCCCGACTTTTTTTTTCATCAATTGTATACCTGTACTTTTGAAATTTGGTCAATTGTGTACCTCGGGAAGCATTTTGATGATGTGGCATGCTGCCTGCCAATAACTTGTGTCAGTTTGCCCCCTAGATTTCAAATTTAATCTTGTAGGTCCATTAGAATTATGCAATTAAGTCCTTAAATTTTATTCATACTCAGTAAAAATTTTTTTAGAACGATAATACGATAATTTTTTACTTTTATATATAATCATTATTTGTTCAATATTTAATATTATAATTATTTTTTATACATGATTAATTTTAATTAGATTAATAAATTATAATTAATCACAAAAGAAATTAAAGATTTCAATACTCTTATAAAATAGTCTCTCATAATAATAAAAATATTAATAATCATAATTATAATTTATTATAGATATTTAGTTATATAAAATTTAATAATGTTCACATATAATTTAATAGTTGGCATTTATTATTTTTGTTTCGTTTAAAATATTTCTTTTGTAAGTGCTCCAACTGTTGGGCCATGAATTTATTTTTCAAAAATCGTATTATTATGATACATGGTAAGTGGGTCCCCTTTTGTATTATTTTCTGAATTTTAAATTCTTATATTGTTAAAATTAATAAGATATAGCATCTCCTTTATGTATTGAATCTTTCAATTAAATTTTATCTGATAAATTATTACAACTAAGTAATTTAATTGAATGATTCTTATGACTAGGTAATATATACACATTAATTTACAAATATAACTAGTTATGTATTACAAAAATTATTGTAAAAAAATAATTATATGCTTATTATTTTAATAAAAATATTATATATACTAAAAATAATTTAATCAGATATTGTGTAAATAATAATTACATATAATACTAAGGTTTAACTCTAAATAATAAAAAGTATATGGACTAAATTATATATTAATAAAGGACTTATATGATTAATTAAGAAAATCCGGGACTAAATTGCTATTCACTATTAACGGGCAGCACGCCACATAATCAAAGTGCTGCCCGAGGTATACAATTGACGCAAACTCACTAAGAACGGGTACATAATTGACGGGAAAAAAAAGTCGAGGTATATAATTAATGAATTTAAACAACTAGGGGTATCAAATATACCATTAACCCCCTAATAGAGTATATGTATGAAAATTATATTATAAAATTTTTAAATATAATAAAATATAAATTTATAATTTGATCAAAAAAAAAATGATTATATAAAATGAAAGAATTAAAATTTAAAAATTATATTTTAAATCATAGTTGTAAAGGTTAATCATTAACTACGAATTTTTAATTGATATTACACAAATGTATGGAATCTCGGCCAAAAACATTATATCAAAGTTGATTAGTAAAAAATTTATGCAATTAAATTTAAAATTGTCAAAATATTTCAAAAAATAACAATGATAATTTAATATGTTTTCAACAAGAAGTTAATTAAATGTTATACAAAATGATCTACAAAAAATAATGAGAGCAACATTAAATAGTTAAAGAATCTTAAAATTCTCCCATGACAAAGATGTTTTTTTTTTTTTTTTGTGAATGACAAGGAAGGGAGCCGAGTTCACTACATATATGAATCAGGTGGGACATGGAGAAGACCCAAATCCCGATAATCAAACTAAGACAGCCAGGAGGTAGCTGGTGGTTAAGACAATGAACACAATATGACAAACCTAATGCAAACTTAGCTAACCAATCAGTACTGGAGTTGGCTTCACGAATCACGGTGGACATGCACAACCTTGAACTCGTCGAATCTGTCCATCATTAATTAGCTGGGTATCCCCAACAAGAGGAGATTCACAGCTGGGCTGAAACCTGGTTGAGTAACTGCACCACTTCTAAACAATCAGATTCCACGCAGACCCTGGAAAAGCCCTTAACAGAAGCGAGTTGTAAGCCAAGATAGACTCCCCACAGCTCGGCTTGCAATGACAAAGATGTTAAGGCATAGATAATCAGTCATTCAAAAATACTCATAAAATGTTTTAGAACCAAGAGAATATTGTTATAAAATATGTATAAATACTAGTATGTATGTCATTGTTATAGATACAAATACAGTATTCTTCATTATTATATATATATATATGTAAAACGAAAAAAAAAGAAGAATGAAAACGGGTTGAAAACCCGAGTCCTCCCTTTCCTCCATTCCTTTCTTCCTCTTCCTCTCAACGCAAAATTGACAACGCAAAATTGACATCCACAGGAGGAGAATTATATGTGTGGATGTCAATATAATGTCAATATAATACATTATGATATCTTGAAATGAAAAATATTAACACGCTCCAGAAGAGCATAAATTCGAATATGTTCCTGAAGAACGCATGTTTTAATATGATCTAGAAGATCGTATATTTATGCGATTACAAACACCCCCAGTAATAAAATGAATTATTATGGATCCCAAATGAATTGACTCAGATTTATTCCCTGAAGCGAATAAGACAGCATAATTATTTGTGCCTGTGGGCGTAAATGAAATAATAAATGGAAAAGGGCTCAAAGTAAACATGCATATTATTATTTCAAAAAAAGATCCATAACTGGAGAACATTCAAAGAAGAATGGTTCTCATACATATGCTTAAACAAGTAATCTATCTGTTGGGTTCAACATTAACCCTGAAACTCTGAGCCTCACCATTAATGTTGACCCTAACACTGTTGTTCCAAGAAAACCACATACCACCCCTGTTGTTTTCTCCAGGTATCTCAAACCGATTCGTTGGAGGAAAACGAAGTGGAATCACACCATGATTCTCTCCTGCTTGCCACATAGTCTCGGTAATCAGTACCATGTTAGGCTTGTACTGATTCTTCAGATCCCTTAAGGTACGCACAAAGTCTTGAGACCTTCTGGCTATACCCCTGCAATTCCACAATAAAAGTCGTACCTTAGGCCATGTAGGTGGTAACCCAGTCACCCTTGGGACGCTTCGAGCCATCATGGAAACCTGATAATAACTGCTTTCATTTAAAATTTCACATGAAGGTTCTAGCTGAAATTCCTGCATCCTAACAGATATGAAAAATATTATAGAGTTAGCTGAGCCATAAAAATTTGTCCTGAGATTGCCTTGGTCCTCCAGGAAGAAAGTCTCTTCCATTGGAGTCACAAAGAACCTAGACGAGTATAGCTCATCTACAAACACTAAACGAGGAATTCTCGCCAGATCATTAGGCAGTTCCTCTTGTTGTTCATTTACCATGCTATAGGCCAATCTATTTCTTCTGCCTAGTGAGGCACCCTCAACAAAGAAAACAGTAGTAGGAGAAGGCATTTTTGTCTTGGTTGAGTTTTTCTGTTTCTTTGCTCTGATGAATTTTTCTATTTCTATGAGTTTTTCCTGTATCTTCCCATGTAATCCTTCCCCATTTTATAGCCTGAGCATAGGTAGCCAGATGTCCCCAAAATAATCCAGAAGATTTTTCGGTGGATTATATTATTATAGAAAATTCCAAAACTTTACAGTCCTCGAGGATTTGCTTTTGGAAATGTCTGCCACTACTTTAAATATTGTCCAATAATTCTGATCTTTTCGACATGAGTGGCAGGAATAAGCCTAATATTGACACATGTATTGCAGCCTGAAGCTAGCAGTTGAGTGATTGAAACTTAACATATCCAGCTAGAAGCCGGAATGCACTAGTCTGGAGCTAGCAATTTTAAGTGTTTAGGTACACAGCTTGCGCAGCCTGAAGCTGGCACCAACTTGAAGTTGGTTCATGGATTTATTGTTTGGCATGACCGGATGGGCCATCCCGGGTTAATAATGATGCACGAAATTTATTAGATCATTCATTGAAAAACCAGAAGTTTTACAATCAATGAATTTCTATGAGTTTGTTTGCTGTGAAAGTTATTACACGGCCTTCCTAAGATGAGAATGGCCCAGTATCACCAGCAAGTTTGAGAATAGTTCAGGGACAGAAACGCGGACTGATAAATCCGTGGTGTTAACCATCTAGGTAATTTTTACGATGCATTGACTAGATGGTCTATTGTGTGACGCAAGTTGGCATTGTGCGCACTTGTTTTAATAATTAAGCCACTTGCGGGTACATATTCCTTCTGATGTTGCTAGACTATATGTCTAGATTATGCTGGTATATTTCTTCAATGGAAAATGTATATCATTGGAAATAAACCCAAAGTGATCTGGGCCATATTGACAATTGATTGCAGGACCATTGATGAAATATAGCTATTTGAGAAAATGGTATTTTACACGCAGCAGCACTTGTGTGCATCAAGCCAACATGTTATCATATGGTCTCCCCATTTAATTAGTTATTTTTGGTCACAAAATATCTCCCATCTTCGGACCATTGATTATGTACCAAAGGCTCCACCACAGCATAGTAAAGTTGATCCTTAAAGAAGGCTGGGAATAGATGTTGGGTAATCTCCATCAATTACAATGTTATTGAAACTATTGACTAAATGATTGGAGATTCATTTATAGCAAGATTTACTTATTGTCAATTCGATATGTGTGTATACCCAACATCAGGGGGAGAAAATAAGCAGTTGGATCAAGATTGTTGAAATACATTATATATATGATTACTGATCCTCATATAAATAAGTTTGAACCTGAAGTTCAAAAGATGATTCATTTGCTGGAAAATTGATATGCAATTGCCAGACACATTTAAATTAAATGTGACCATATACCAGCTGCAAATGCTCCTGTTTCAATTGATGTTCCTGAAGAACAATATAAGTATGCAAATGAATCTACAGATTATTCTCGGTTCCAAAAGAAAAGAAATTCTCGATAGAAAAAGGAGCAAATGAGATAAGATGGCCCCAGTAAGAAAATATGGCCTCCAGTAGAGGTTTGAATTAAAAGTCCTCTAGAAGAGGTTGATTCTCTGGCACAAATTGATAAAGTTTTTAGAAGTAACTCAGGTACCTGAAATAAGTGAATATGATGAGATCTCAATTACAGTGTCAAAAATAAGATGGAACTGATGAGAAGTAACCGTCGACGGAATAAAATTTTTATTTATAGCGCTAAATATTAAAAATGAGGATCATGAACCTACTAATGAAAGTAGGCGTTGTAAGATTGGCCAAAATAAAGAGATATAATTAAAGGTTGTGTTAGACTCGCTTGCAAAGCGAGATATTTATCGGACCTGTAGTCCGTACCCCAGATGATGTAAAATTGATCGGTAGAAAAATGGGTATTTGTGCGGAAAATATAAAAGAGATATAAAGCACGGTTGCACAAAGTTTTCCCCGAACGATCTGGTATTAATTATGAGGAAATTCACTCCCCTGTGGTGGATGCAATTATTTGAAAGGTCTGGCATTATATAAAGAATTAGAAATGCATCTAATGAATGTTTTTACAGCCTACTATAGATCCATAAGTTGTGAGATATACATAAAGATCCCTGCAGGATCCTAGTTGCCTGAAGCAACTAATTCCCGGGAAATTACAAAATAGAACTAAATTGATCTTTACCTAATTTAAATCATTTTGAGTATGGATAAACTTATTTATGATTGGAACTCCCGAAGAAGCTTCCAAATACCGTGCGATTAATTGGTCCTGGAGTACCTTATTATAAAGCCTGAAGCTTTTGACTTAAGCCTATTGGCAAGATGTGTATTCGCTCTTATCTTCGGGATATAAAAGATGTAGTGGTATGTTAATCATGTAAACCCGAAGAAAGAAGAGTTGTTTCTTGCAGATGCCGATCCCCCTCTTGATCCACAAAAGGCACAGCCGGACATCAGCTATAACTTTACACATGGAGTTGTTACATCACGGGACTACAAAAGCAAGAAGGCAAGACAGATGCTCCAACAACAAATTATGAAGATAATGCTGCCAACATTGCCAAATTAAAGTAATGATGTATCAAAAGATGATCAAGACGACACACATGCCACCAGAAGCTGACCTGGACAATTGGCATGCAACGACATCAGAAATCAACAGAGGCCAAAATGAGGGGGAGTAGAATACGCACTGCACTCTTTTTTCCTTCACCAAGTTTTTATCCCACTGGGTTTTTCTTGGTAAGGTTTTTAACGAGGCAGTTACCCCAAAAGCATATTCTATCCAACAACACAATGACATCCAAGGGGGAGTGTTATAAAATACGTATAAATACTAATATGTATGTCATTGTTATAGATACAAATACAGTATCCTTCATTATTATATATATATATATATAAAACGAAAAAAAAGAAGAATGAAAACGGGTTGAAAACCCGAGTCCTCCCTTTCCTCCATTCCTTTCTTCCTCTTCCTCTCAAATTCTTCTCCTTCCTCCAAATCACTTTCAAACTCTAGTTAATTTATAACAAATATTAATTATTATCGATATTTTTCAAGTTCCCAAAATCTAATATTTAGTAAGGCAAGGACTGTAGGTAGTTCAATTTTCAGAATTGTAGGGCAGAGCATTTTATGTTTTTTTTTTTCATTTCCACGTGTTGCTGACTCAAGTATTCTTTAGGTTCATTTTGTTTTCTTCCATTCTAACACTTTTTCTAATCTTCCAGCGTCCTTCCATTGACCTTGACATGGGTGGGTCACATACCCTGAGCACCACACTTTTTGAAGTTAGTGTAGGGTCCTAAAAAGCTTACATGTTCTACATGACAAAATCGACTCCAAAATTCCCAAAAGTATTTTGCTCACTCAGAAAGTAATAATAGAATATCAAATAGTTGACCTTTATTTATCAACTCATCAAACTATTTAGTCAGCACTCTCCTCGTCTTTGCACAAAGAAAAAAATCATCTTTTCTTCTTTCTCCTGACACACTTTAAAGAAAGGGTATGACAATATAGTCCTTGATTATTAGAATTTTTTTTGGTAAATATTACCTTGTGTTTGAATTTCCTAAGTCGTTGTCCTGTAAAAGAAACCTGTGAATTGAATTCCTCTTTCTGTAGATCAATGTCTCATTCTTTTCATTTTAATATAATTGTGCATTAGTTCTGCTTCTTATCATTTTCCGGGTGGGATAAGGATTGTCTTTATCAGGGAAAGCAAGCACACGGGCTTGAAAATAATACCGCCGAAATCAATTTGAGTAGTCAAGAGATCACCATTAATTATGTGATTTGGAAGAGTAATACAAGATCAACACCATGACATAACTTATATCACATATCCCATTATTATTAATTTGTACCAAATCAAAAGTTGGAAAACAAGCAAAACCAAACTTGGCTACCTAAATTGACATCTACCAAACCTTATCTAGCTAGTTAGCTAGCAAATCCTAAAAACCACAAAGAAGAAAGAAATCATCCCTCACAACACAAACTGAGGTCAAGCTCTCCTCCTTTTTATAGATATGGTTCATCCTGACAAAACTTATTCTTAAACTAGGAAGGAAAGTGAAGTCCTAGCATTAATCCCACCAACTAAAATTTGAGTTTGAGTCTAACTAAACTCTATCGAACACGTTGTCATCTTCCTGCCTTCCCAGTTCGATAACATCCTCTCCGTTGTCAAGGTTGATAGGGTTATACCATTTGGCACAAAATAAGTAGATCACGAAGTCAATAGCAACAAGGGCTGCAATCAAGAAGTAAAATCTTTCAATGTGGCCTTTGTTCAAGTCAGATGGGATCCATCCAGGCTGGTTACCTCTTGTTGTGATGGCCATGACCGCACTCACAAGCATGCTACTGCCATAATTCCCAATAGAGATTGAAGCCATGCATAGTGAGCTACCAAAGCTTTTTATCCCATCTGGTGCTTGAGCATTAAAGAACTCCAGTTGGCCCACATACATGAATACCTCAGATGAACCAACTAGCAGATACTGTGGAATTTGCCAGAATATGCTCAGGGTGCTTTCCTTTCGGCCAGGCACAACATGCCTAAGCCTAAAAATCTCTGTCACACCAGCTGCTACCATTGCCAGCATTCCAATAATGAGTCCAATTCCCATCCTTTGCAGCTCGGTTAAGCCTTTCGGATTACCGGTTAACCTTCCAGTCACCGGCACAAGGATGCGGCGATATATGCCAGTGGTGATGAGCACGCTGCAGATGTCAAAGGCAGACATGCTAGCTGCTGGGAGGTGAAAGTCTAGAATATCTGAGAACATAACATCTCCTTGCTCAACAAAGAGGGAAGCCATCTGGGTGAAGACCACTGAATACATTATAGTGCATAGCCAGATGGGTATCATTTTGAGCACACATTTGGCTTCTTCAACCTGCGTCACAGTGCAAAGCCTCCATGGACGAGCTGCTTCACCAATATCATCATCCTCAGTGATTGTAGCAGCCTTATCCAAGAACCTTAATAGCACACATTAAAAAAAAAAAAACGAAGAAGAAACATGTACATACATTAGCATAATTAGGAGATATCAAATTATCTCTTTCTTGGTCGAGTACTACGTCCCATATATTCAAAATTAAACTAACAGAAAGTTGCATTACTTACTCAAACTTATCACTGTGATGAATCTTCCTACTCCCCTTGATAGCAGAGTTAGGACCTTCCACTTCATATAATTCATCAGCTTTAGCAGGGATAATTTCCCATTTCCTAACAGAAGCAACGAACACCTGAGCAACTCTAGGCAAAGGGTTGCCACATGGTTTTACGAATCTGTACCACCTTGACCCTGCAATAAATGAGACAAGGGCCACGATCCCGGCGGCTAGTGACGCCAAGAATCCAATCGTCCACTGTCCCTCATCCTCAATATAAACCAAGATTGTGTTGGAAAATAGAGACCCAACGTTGAGTGCAAAGTAGAAGTAGCAGAAGAAGAGTGCTTTTGAGTCTCTGTCTTTGGGTGTCTTCTCGTCAAATTGATCGGCACCAATTGTAGCTAAAGTGGGTTGGTGGCCACCGTATCCTAAGGCTACCAAATATATGGCCAGGTAGAATACAACTTGACCAGTTGTTGAAGGTTGCCTGCAATTGCTATGTCTATCGCCACACCCAATTGGTTTGATCAGGAGATGCCAGGAAGAGAAAGATAGCAATGCCAACCCCTAATTCATTTGATCAAGAGGATCAGATACAGCATGTCAGCAACAACTTTTAACCAAAGTATAGATTGAAAAATCCAGAGAGAGATATGTATATATTACCACAACAAGAATCAGCTGAGAGACTGCACAAGTCTTGTAGCGGCCCCAATATGAATCACTGAGGAAAGCTCCAAGCAGAGAGAACAAGTAAACGGTGCCAGTCCATTTGCTGACATTATTTGCAGCATCGGCGTTGCTTTGGCCTAGAACTCTGGTTAAGAACAACACCAGATTCACGGCAACTCCAAAGAAAGCTAATGTAGCTAGGCCTTGATTTGCTGCACCAGGTTTGAAGTGGAATACAATTGGCAAATGAGAAAAAGATCAGCGACAAATTATTAAAAATTTCTAAAGAGACAAGAAGCAGAGTTTTGTAGCAATGAACTTGTAGCTCAGAGGTACTCTTTTGAAAGCAGAGTTAATATAAAGCATTTAGCCATATATTTTAAGCAGGAGAGTAAGAGAGAAAGGAAAAAAAAAAAAAGAAAAGAAAACCTGAAGCAGAAATTTTGAGCAAATTGAGAAGTTATATATGTGTGGCAATTACGTACCTAGCATAAGCAGAGCAGGTTTCCATCCTCCAGGTTGCTTTTTAATAACAGAATCCCCATTCATATCATCAGTGCTTCTATCTTGTCCTTCCGCGGGAGCTACACCATCGAAGGAGACAATATTTTCCTCTCTTACCTGATCCTGATGAGGATGAGGATGATCCTTCTCCTCATCAGGACAATCTTCTTTTTCTTTCCCCTTGCTGCTGCTACTTGCGCCCAAAGCCACAGCAGTAATTCCCTCACTTCCCCTCTCCTTCTCTTGATTTGGATGATAAGACATATCTCCTCCTCCTCCTCCTCCATTCTTGTTTGTGTCAATGGCTTCAACATCACTGCTAAAACTCCTTTCCTTCCTCACCTCCTTAATTAGGATCACAACAACAGTTTACGTAAATATTAATCTTCCACTAAACCAATAAGACTAGTACTGGAGAAAATTTTCCAAAATTGGCCTGATGAATATATAGTGAATTAACTTCTCAAGATCAGAAAAGAGTTACACTTGCCAATTAGGTGATGAGAAGAAAATAATTAACTGATTAAGAAGCTAGCTAGTTGATGGGACAAAAAGGCCAAATATGAAAGGGAAGTCAAAATTTAAAAATGTACAATTATTAAAGAAATATACATCCGGATCATGTGGACCTCCCAACCTGACATATTTGAAGCATGGTCCAATTGCTTGCTTAATTCAATAATAGTAACACAAAACGGGAAAATTTCTCCAGAAAGATGTAGTTGGTATTGCTAACCTTAGGAGCAATGTTGTTGGCAGAAGCTGGCGATTCCATGGTGGCAATTGAAGATTTCTTCTGAAAATAGCAAGATTTTTCTGTTAGATATATGAAAAAAAGCAAAGATAAGATATTTTAGAAGAGTTTGTGAGCTTATATAAACCATTATTGTGGCACCATGTTGTTATAGTACATGAATACAGACCTATAACTAATTAATAAGATGTATACGGAACTTATGCATGGCGTTTATATCATGAGGGAAATGCAGTAAAACTGAGTGCACTCGCATTTCTGGATAACAAAATAAGTAATTAAAACACAAGCAAAGTGAGTTTTGGGTGACACATTAATGCTCCAAATCACATATACTACAGGTGAAATTAATTTGTAGGAAAAGGGTAGGCCTCCATATGACTCACAGAAACTGAAAGGTAGAGAAGAGGAACAGAAAGCTTTGCAAATGAGAAGATGGTTAAGATTTGATGCGAGAGACCTTAATATATAGCAAAGGATTGAGAATGTAGAGAAGAGATGCGTCATTTTCATCCTTACTTCATCATTGCCAACTAGAATAAAGTTTTTCGTGGGATAGGGAGGGCAGGAGTGTCTAACGCCACAAGCTGCTGGGTCATGACCCATTTCTTCCCTGAAATCATTAATCATGTCTTGGGAGATGCATTTTCGTGCGATAATGATTTTCTTCTCTCTACCTTTCTCTTTCGCAAGCTTATTTCTTTGCATAATTTGATAGCCACTCCTAATTTTCACTTTTTGGTTTACCAAATTTTGAATTATAAATGCATTTTAAAGTTTGGAAAACAAATTACCACATGCAGTGCATAAGCAAAACAGTCCAAAAGATGTGCCAATCTTTATCAGTTTGTTTGTTTGATGGGTCTATAGCTTTTGACGCAAACAATTCAATAGTAAGAGGAGTAGTATATATCCATCAAGTAAAAAAGATGTCACAGAATCACTCTGTTCTAAGCAAAAACCAAATGCATGCAATCAATCTTGCAGGACTATCAAGAAACTTGTAAACCAACAGTAGTATATGCACAGATCAGTAATCAAAAGTCGAGCACAGCAAAAATATTCCATTCACGTCAGAAAATCTATGAGGGTAATAAATAATTTGTGAATTTCTTGTGGAAAGAGGCAAAAGTAGCCCATCTAAGGGCACTGCTTATTGGCGAATGCTGATGTGGGACTATAATTAGTATCCACCATAAGTAATGCGTACTAGCAGAAGAGGTATGAACAACTTCATAAGCATTTCTATTTTGGGCCTGTTGTTAACAGTTCTTATCAGTTCATGTAGACAAAAGCCATAAAAATCACATAAAGTTATGTGCAGACTGATACCAAACAAATGAGACAAAGGAAAATTTAAACATAACTTCGAAACTATAAGATCATATATAGAATGGAAGGATTCAATGGCAATTTAATCAATTATATGTGTAACTGTGTAAATTATATATCCTTGATTTCTGTATCCTTCAATCTTTAACCATGTTTGTAACAAGTTACATCTGATGTTCTAATTATGTGGTAACGAGACAAATGAAGTATCATTCTCAACCAACCTCCACTAACCCACCACCATTAATTTGAACATATATAATTGCTATACTCCATAATGAATATGACGCTGACAACTCAAGATTATTATTCGTTCATCTGTTACCATACAATTAAGTAGTGAATTTAGGCCAAGTGGTTTGGTTCTATCCAAATATATATAATAAACTCCTTGCACCATATAGTTTTGAATATTCCCACATCTTAGGACATGTTAGCGTATTAAGTGCCATAAAATCAACTAGGCCCCCTTTTTCTAGCTAGAGCCTACGGCAGCAACTTTGATCGATTTCCAGGCAATGAACTGCATAACATGCCTACCATCCATTCTAAATGGGGAACAAAATTAATTAAATCCACTTATATATAGATTGACACTAATATTTTTCCATATATACAAGAACAAAATAAAGGAAAAAATTGTCAAAAATAATGGAAAACAAATTATAACAATAAACAATTTCATCTAGTGCCAGAATAATGGTCACAAGGGGTTGCGTATTTTTAATGAACTCTAATGATGACATTGCACAAGTTTACATCACCAATTGACTAGTGACCAATATGACACTAGCCATCACATTATTTGTACCATAAAAAGTAGGCGTCACACGAAGTTTTTTTACGTAATCGTATCACAAGGAGGGTATGTAGCCTTTTCTATTGGTAGCTTATATATATATATTACGTGTGTAGTAAAAACAAAAAAAAAAAAAGAAATTGGAGTTTGCTAAATGCTAACTCTGCCGGTATTGTTGAAACTTGAAAGTTTCAAGGGATTTCGAATCGGATTTAAGGCAAATTAAAAGGATAAAGAATAGCTCTTAACAGTAATTATCTATATATATAACTACACTATCACTAGCTAGTGTAAACGATAAAATCATGTTATATTAATTAATTAAACAGAAATTTAAAAAAAAAAGTAAGTGAAAAAGTATGGGAGGGTAGTGGGCTAACCTTTTAGGCTCGGTGGAGGCAAAGAAGTAGTGCTTTGGAATGGTTGTGAATAGAAGTAGTTCCGGGGAGGGGGAAGAACATGTATCGACGGGGAGACTGGATTCCGGCGAAGGTAAAGAAGTGGTGTCGATAATGTCAAGGGGCCAAGTACGCCGGGAAATTGATAGAGTTAATGGCCAGCAGGAAGAAGAAGAGGAGCTACAGAATCCGTTGAACTCTTTTGTCATTTATGTTGATCAACAGCTGATGATTCAATATTAAACGCACGGAATCAAAGAGATGAAAACAATGGCTTCGATGGATGAACTTATCATCACACACACACATATAAATCACTCTAATCACCTCCCTCTTAAATTTAATTCTTAGAGAGTAGAAGAGGGCGATTTGTTGTTGTTGTTGTTGATTTGGGAGGAACGTAACACACTAGCTACTCTATTTTCTAATGATGATATGTAATACAGAACATGCAATTAAAATTTTACAAAAGCACTAGTTTAATATATATAAGGGCGCAGAGTTATTTCAAAAAGCAATCAAATTATGAGCCTAGAGTTGCTAACGGATTCCTCATAAGAGTCCTATTTCTACTCTGCAAAATTAATCTGGTATACACAAGTGAAGCGGATTTTTAGTCGAGATCTATGTTGCTAGTGTATCCTAATTATAATTAGCTGTCTTTTCTTTTCTTGGCGTTGTTTTTTTGTAATTTTTTAAAAAATTTTTGTGGTGGTTTCAACCTTTATAAAAATTATGGGTCTGACTAACGTGTCATTCTTAAGCACAAAAGTAGACTCTATTGCTTAAACTTTTCAACAGTTTATCTATCAAATTTCACTTCTATAAGGCAAAGAGGTCAGAATAAGGTAGACACCTTTGACAACCAACTTCCTAGGGGCCGCACTATCTTAATTCTTAATTTTTTATTCTCCTTAAAAATAAATTGTGCTTTGAAGTTTAACATAAATTTGTAATTCGATTGTATGCTTATCAGAACATACAACGGCTAATAGTCAAGATAAAGACTAAGGTAAACATCTATCTAGACCCAAAAGAAGACCAAAAACAGAAAGGAAAAGAAACAATCAAGAAGGGGGGTCTCCTCCCTCAGTCCTAATTGTGTCGATTAATGCGCAAAGCAAACACATATAACGTCTCCTTAGTGACCACAACAATAATCTAGCGTCAAGATACTGTTCCTTGAAGTCTAGCTAAAAACAATTTAATATCTTTTAGAATTTCTCACACTAAAGATAAGATAAAAAAAAGTAAAAAAATAAAATAAATTTATCTTTCCTGAATTTCTCACTCAAGACGTAAGATAAATAAAATAAAATTTGCCCGGCAGATGCCGAGTTGTACCTCAGGTCCTACAACTTATAACAATAATTGTTTTGAGTCCAATAATGAAAAAATGACTGATTCTACTCTTATAACATTTAAAAAGAATACTAAATGAGTCTCTCTAATTTCGTATTTTTACTCCTATATGTTTGAAACAGTAGAGATTCTAGTGCTGATTCTAGGGTTGAGGTTGTATCTTCTTTTTTTAGCGGAGCTAAGGTTTCAATCAATCATATCCTTATGTTTCTGTTTCCATTAATTGTGTTCATCAATTCGTGGCCATTGTTTCTGTTGTTTTTCAGTTTCAGTTCTTTATTTCCTTATGTCCTACCCTAGTCGACATTATACAATATTATTTTAGTCCTTATAATTTTCTAAAATATTTGTTATGATTCCTAATAAAATAATAAAAAAATATAAGAAAGGAGAGCCTCAGGTTGTTTAAATAAAAAATATTAGAGCATCTCATGACACTATTTGTTCATTTGGAATATAACACCATTTTATTAGCAATTAGAATTTAAATCACAGCCTTAGGAAATTTTAAGAAATAAAAACTTAAGCAAGGTCTCAAGTTTGGATCCTTATGTATGTAGAAAGTCTCTATTTGGAGATTCACCTACCGTAATCAAGTGCGCGACTCGGGTTGGATCCATGTTAGTCCGGCAAAGCTCCAATCTTGGATGGAAAAAAAAAATATTTGAAAAATAAAACGTGCAACATAGATGAGGTAAAGAGTATATATGAGGGAAACAAATTAGTTACGTTATTACTTGAAATATGCACTTATGCATATTTTAGGGAACTAAAGTATCAACAAAAGTCAGGCATGGCAACTAAAGTAGCCCATCGACAATGACTCCAAGTGTTGAATGCCAACGATATTTTGCCAAGAACTAGAAATGGTAATTTCTGTTTTGAGAATCTAATCACATGATCGTATTAGGTAGGATTTACTAATTATCTTTGAAAAGGAAGCCAAGCCTTGACCCCAAAAAGGAGAAAAGAAAAAGAAAAGAAATGAAAAGGAAGCCAAGTTGTCACCCCCATAAAACCAAGCAAATTGTTCCCGATAAATGTCATACACAACTAATGACTAACAAACCTAGACCATGATTTCATTGAATTCTTGTGGCTGAACTGCTAAAAATAAGACCTGTATGGAAATGATCAATTTTGTTTCAACTTGCTATAACTTTCGTGCTTTCCTATGTGGTACAAGTTTGATTAACATTTTGTTGCCGTTGGATATTAAAACAACTTTCAGGCAAATATTGTTCTTGTTTTGGATTGTTATAGCTGTCAATGCTACCTGACTTAACTGGTTTAATCTTCATTTCACTCCCATAGCCTGTCCTGGATATGCTATTAATTATAATTATCTGTCCTTTAAAAAATTCATTCATCTAATTCCCCAGCTTCTTCCCTCCCTGATTACCAATTAATCAGTTTTACCACACTATTCTGATTTTTTTTTTCCTGCTTGTTCATCTGTCTCGATTTTTTATTTTTTTTTGCCGGAACAAGTTAAAAATTTATGCTTGGTTGTCTGTTGGAATGGAAGCAATGGCATCATCATCAAGCATGATTCGAAATCCGGAACTGGATGTGATCAATGGAGAAACTTCAGATTCATGTGTAAGCAACATTAATGTTCATCAATTTCCTCCCTGCAAACGGGCGAGGCATGATCACAACAGTCCTAATGTTGTGACAAAGTTCAAGGGAGTTGTGTCGCAGCAAAATGGTCATTGGGGTGCACAGATATATGCTAATCATCAAAGGATTTGGCTAGGGACATTTAAAACCGAGAAAGAAGCAGCCATGGCTTATGATAGTGCTGCAATCAAGCTTAGGCGGGGAGATTCACACAGAAATTTCCCATGGACCGGGTACAACGTGCAGGAACATTGTTTCCAGAACCAATACAGTGCAGAATCCATATTGAACATGATCAGAGATGGGTCTTATCAACTCAAGTTGTCCAATTTTGTTAAGACGCAGCAGCGAAAACAAAATAGCTGTGCTGCGTTTCCAAGTCAAACGAGATCAGGGCCTGGTCAAGATGAGCATTATCCATGCATACAACTATTCTCAAAGGAACTCACACCAAGCGATGTAGGTAAGCTTAACAGACTTGTTATTCCGAAAAAGTTTGCGGTTAAGTACTTTCCGTCCATCTCCGAAACGGGTGATGAAGAAGATGAGAGGGCGCTAGGTGCAGGGGTAGATGATAAGGAGCTCATATTCTATGATGGGCTATTGAAGTCATGGAAATTCAGGTATTGCTATTGGAAGAGCAGCCAGAGTTTTGTGTTCACAAGGGGGTGGAATAGGTTTGTGAAGGAGAAAAAATTGAGAGAGGGAGACATTGTCACATTTTATACATGTGTGTGTCCTGATAAGTCATCACAAGAAGCTAGAGATTTTCCCTTCATTGATGTTACTTATAGTGATGGCCAGAGTTGCATGGTTGATGGGATTAAACATATAAAGGAAATGCAAAAGGAACTGGAGCTCAATCTGGGGCAAAGTGTGGCACACAAGTTGCAAAAAGATGATAAAGAATCCAACGAAGAGATGGTATTAATCAGTATGGAACCAAAAGACAATGCCAAGGAAAACGGGTTGAGAATTTTTGGGGTGCGGATTAATTAGGTGACAATGGTTAATTAATTATACATTGCAAGGTCACCATTGTCACATGTATACCAGGCCAGGAGAATCATATCCATGCATGCAGGCCCTCGACAGCTTCAGATGTTAACCATTGCTCTCGATCGGATTTTATTTCCTACATCAAGGGGATCATATCAATTGTGGGCACGAACCTGAAATTCCCCCCATTGAGTTTGTAGCCTATTGCTCATCCACTGACTTGTATCAAAAACTGGCTGTCTTTGTCCTTGGATGGAAAAATTATAATTAAATACACTTCAGGTCAATGTGATTAATGTTTTTTCAAGTTTAACAGTTTCTTTTGTTTGTAAGGGTTCGAATTAAATGGCAAACTGAAAGCAGGTGAATTTCTTCCTTTCTTGTTACTTTTTTATTAAAACTCTTTATACTTTTATCCATGGCAGAGGCTGTAGATAATTAGCCAATACAAATTAAACTCTTTCAAGTAACCAGACCCACCACATTCAAGCGTTAGTTTACTTTTGTCTCCTAAGAGAAAATTATAGTCTCTTGGTAAGATATAATTAATTACAATACCATATGAAAATCTAATTAAACATTATCAACTCTTATACCAACAGAATCAACGGTTATTGGTTGGTTGATAACTAAAGGACAGCACATGTACACATAGTTATTATACTGAGAAAGATAAATGCTAAGACACCCAAGTCGTCGGCTATATCCCAATTGGCCTATATATAAGTGCAAAGCATCGAAGCATATATAGAGACACAGCACTAGTTGTTATAAATTCTTTGTTCAGGGAAGGGAACCATCCAAAATGGCTGACCTCAAATTTATTTTATTATACACATGTACGAGGTGGAGAAAGAATATTGCACCTATGGAGACAAACATCAGAGGAGAACGAAAACCTAATTTTGGCCCAAAAAAGATGATATAAAAAGTGATAAGGACGGGGCCATATTAAACTGTTGAACACTGACTTATCAAATCAAGTAAAAACAATTGAATAGTGTAAATTTGCAAGTCATATTATCAGTGGATAAGCTGTCTCCCACTGAGTCATACCCCACTTACAAGATCTTCAGTCTTTGACTCTACTGAACCATTGTTTGTTACATTGTGGTTTTATTATTGAAATTGTCTTCTTCTTTGTCATAGACTTTATACGAAAGGGAAATTGTTCAACTTTTTGTTGGCAAACGTTTAACTCGTGTCTTTATCAACCTTCTTTCTTCCTCCCACCAAGAAAGAAAAAAATTTGCCATCTGTTAAGACTTGATTAACTAGTTTGACTCTCATCTAATACGAAAAGAATAAGAAAAAGTTCTCATGATTATTAATTAGAAAAAGGGTATTGGATGAGAAATTGTATCATAATGCTCCATGTTTGGAGAGTTTTGAATATTGTTGATGAACCATTCTCGAGCGTCAAAATAAACATTTGATAGGAGAATCTAATAAATAATCTGCATATATTTTTATATCGCCCAGTAAAAAGATAGACTTGTGTATTTGTTGATGCGAAAGTAACCAACCAAACTCTTTGCATTTCAGCGACGTAGCCAACAAAAGCTGATCAAAAGGTGCATGCAATTTTGGGGTTCAGGGAATTTTGATGCCAAATAATTAATGTTGGGGCTCAAAAGTGAAATGGGGGTGGATTGATATATATGAAAGGATTTCATGCTTTGCATGTTAGGCCATTAATTGTTGGTTGTTGATCACAGGCCACTTGTGGCACATCATGTATCTCATGTACAGTGTATATAATATAGTTTTATATAAATGGAATATATTCCATGGTCACCATTGATTTGGTACGTCTTTACTAGAGGATAGGGCTGAGGCCATAACATCAATTTGCAGAATGCATCATTAATGGCTTGATTTGAGACAAAAACCAGTATGTCTATGAGCTTCATCTAAAAAAAAAAATTGATGGAGGAGAAAAAACGAGAATTATATATACAAATTATAATATCATTGAAATTAATTTTCTAGTGTTTTGTGACAAATTGTTGATCTAGATGGTGTAGCTACGGTAGCTTTCGTTGGCGGCTGATTTTGATAGGATATCAAGTGACATTTCAACAAAAGAATGCTTTAGATGATTTGTCACTTTCAAGCTTTTATACCTGTATACGCGTGTGTGTGCAATCCTGCTACATACAGAATGATATATACATTCCAGCTGACAAAATGAAATGATATGTAATTCTTTTTTGAACAAGGAATGATATGTAACTATATATGGCATGGCTCGTTACATATATGTGATAATTGGTTTAATTTTTTCATGCTAATATATGATACTTGGATTATGACTTAGATACATTACATTCTTTATTTATTAAAAAAAAATGCGGCTTGCAGTAAGGAAAAATAATTATATTAGGTTAGCATACTATATCATAATTTATTAAAAATTCTTGCTTTTAATAGTTTTTATTTTGTTTTCCTTATCTTATAAATCTCTCATCTCTTATGTGTAGGCTTAGAAACCAAAATCTGCGTAGCGGTGTAACTAGGGTTTTCTCTTTTCTCTCCTTCTCTTAGAAAAAAATCCTAGATCTACACCTTGGGGCTGCCGCCGACTTTCTTCCGGCGGTGAGCCCCCACCAAAATTTCTTTCAACTAGTTTATTTTTGTTTTTGTTTTTAATTTCGTTGGTTTACTCCCACGTTTTGTGGGTTTTGTCTCACTTTTTGTGAGTTGGTTTCTCTCCTTCTGGAGTTTTCTCACCTTTTTTGGTGTTTCAAATAAGACTATGGGAGCCAAAGTTCATGGATGGAGATTCGATTTGAAGAACGATTTTATATCTGCTACAGAAATTTACCAACAAAGAGATATTTTTCCTCATAGGTATGTCTCAAATTTACCTGTGGACATGGTGGTTGCTGCACGGATCATACTGGATCTGGATCTGATGCTCGCGAGAGTAGAGTCGCGAGTGGTGTGCCTTTGTAAATCCTCTATTGAAGGAAATAAATCACGTTGTGTATTTTTATGTAGTAGGTTAAGAAGAATTCTTTTGTTGGATTTTTCTTATGCTTTTGCCATATTAGATCTTCAGCTATGTAAATTCAGATCTTTAGATCTGTTTATATGAATAAAAAATGATCCTTTTTCTCAAAAAAAAATCTCTCATCTCTTATTCAATATAATATATTAGTATGGACTTTACATAATGGAATAACTTAGAATTTGCCTTGGAGTCAAAGAGCTGGATACTTTTTTTTTTTTTTGGGATACTTATAACCAAGCAAATGTTGCATTCTTTCATAAAATAACTTGTCCTCTTGTATTGTATATAGTAGATGATTAGATACATTGAATCACAAGGATCACGACGTTTATATATACAAATATAGTATTTCCGATAAACTTTATGAGCTATATCTACGACTTCTCTTTTGTGACAGCAACAGATCTGATTATATATATGGTAGTGCATCCAACATATATATATATATATGCCGATGAATGGATCACATAGCATTCTCGAAAGCAATGATGAAATCTTATATGCTATTACGCACATCTATTTAGCGTGAAATAGTGACAAGAAATTTGTAATTATGTTGTTAACCCTCTTCTGTATGTTTCTTTTTCTTTTTTTTCCCTTGACAGGATGTGGTTAAGCCTCATGAAAACCCAGTATACTAAACCATTAATATGTTGTCTAAATAAAGTTTAATCCTGAAATCGTGCGAGCACAAATGCAAATACCACATGACTTGAATGGGATAAGCAGGATTATATATATGAAATGGCTGCACGCTCTGGTTCAGATCAAGTACTATGCATTGGAATGGAAGTAAGCAAGAAAATATGCATGGGCTAGTTTGTATGGGGACACATAAATATGAATAAGACCACCACTCTCAAGCTACACCATAAACTTAAAAAAACAAACGAGACAAAATTATAACAGGGGAACGAGGCGTAGACCGCCAAATAGTTGAACCTAGATAGCCAATTGATATTTTTCTCAAAGAAAGAAAAAAAAAAAAGTTTTACTAGTGATGTGGTGGTGGGATACACTACACTGCTTATAAACATTGTCCTTTCCGTGCTGATATTAGGCAAGTTCCCTCCACCATTTATTGCCTCCCCCAGCAAAACAGGCTTTTTCTCTTGCATAAGCCAGCCACACTCACCGGATATTCGTTTTCATTGAACCCACATCCTTTGACGTTGCCAAGGAAAAAATCAAAACAATAAGGAAATGTACAATCATCAATAATTACCAAGGGTTTTTATTTCTTGGGTACTAATAATCATAAAGGTTTTGCCCTTCTTCTTTTTTAATATTGGACTAGAGGAGGATAGTAGTTTAAATGGTTTGGTACCATACTAGCTCACCTATAAGGTACAATTATTTTTTTGTGCTTATTTCATAAATATTCTAAAGTTAAACGTGTTTAGTTTGGAGAAGTTGAGTATTTCAAGAGTGAGTATTTATCCCTGGTCGAAACGAAAGATGTTAAGTGATTTATAATTGGAGTAGACCTATGTACCTAATGTCTTGTTTTAGATATGGTGTCTTAGTCTATGAAAATGGAATTCATTTGGGTCTTACTTGTTTTGTCTCTGAATGGGCTACTCCCGATGCTGACATGCGGTGGTGAAGCCGAAAGTTCAGCTAGAGTTGATATGAACTCGCGACATAGTTTGCTCCATAGTTGCTACCACTACATGGAGCGGACTCTTAGAGATGTCGCAAAAATTGTTTCCAATATAGGGAGAATAGGCTAAGCTCGATGTGAAAGAAACTCAAACTTGAGAGGGAGATTGTTGGGTATTTCAAGAAAGGGTAATTGCCTCACATCTGAATGAAAGAGGTCAAGTGAGTAATTTATAAGTGGGGTGGACCCATATACCTAATCTCTTAGGCTTGGTTTGGGAACGAAGAAATAGGGAGGGAATGATTGATGTGGGGAGAAAATGGGAGAGGAGAATGGTGATTCTCTCGTTTGGGAATGAACAAAAAGTCAAAGGAAATGAAACTGAAGAGAAAAGATTCTCTCCAAATGCATGTTTTCGTTCTCTCAAAAAATGAGAGAAAATGGAGAGAATGGAACAAGTGGGACCCATTATTTTTTGTATTGACAAATTTAGCCTTATTTATTTTAGATGTTATAAAGTAACAATAAATCTTAATGAAGATAATTTTGTAATTGTCTTTTATATTTATTTTTTTGTTTTTTTTTTCTAATTCTAAATAAAATAATGAAGTATTCTTTCCAAATTCATTCCTCTCATTTTTGCATTCCCAAACGTGAAGCGCCCCGACCCGTATTTACCGTACAGGGTAAACACGTGCCGGAACTGTTCTACTACTGAAGCAGACAGTTCATACGACGTGATATACAATACTAGCAATCCTCAAATACAGCATTCGTCACCCGATCCCGGGGACCTTATTCAAGCCAATACACTCTGAATTAATCCACAACAGATATAATACAACAACAATAGCAAAAACACACTAGAAAGATAAGCAGCGGAAGACTAAAATGCAGATGCAGCGGTGTATGGATCCGGGTCAGGTGGAGTAGTAAGCAGCAGCCAACAAACATCGTACCTGAACTACGATCAACCAAACCTACGGGATGAAACCCCGCAGGCGAGGGGTGAGTCCGAAGCGCTCACCGACGAAAGATAAACAAAGATATATTCAACCATAATACTTTCGAAGTAATCACATCAATCACAACAATAAGTACAGACAATCACGACACAAGGAAAACACTATAACATTTATACCAAGACCAAAAGAATGCTTAATTATTTTCTTATTACCAATTTTATCTTCCGGGCCCGTCACTGGACAAGCTAGGGTCGTACCTGGTTATTAATTAATTCCGGATGCTAAGTCAAGAACCAACCCACATATCAAAACAACCGGATATTCGGCATATCCAAGCCACCGCGGATATTCGGCATATCCGAGCCACAGCGGATATTCGGCATATCCGAGCCACCGCGGATATTCGGCATATCCGAGCCACCGTCATCATCAAGTCAACCAAAACAAGTAACCGACAATAGCATCTCAGAATTAATTTTCAAACCATCGGGTCGTACCTCTACTTTCCAAGTGACAATTATATCATCATCTCAAAATTAATTTCCAATCCCATTACTTATCATCATACCTCAACTTTTA
>JAKUCV010006477.1:34416-51796 GCA_028386065.3 Turnera subulata
AGGCCCAAACCCTAAACCCAACTCCACTGTTCAAGCCCAAGCCCAGACCGCAGCAGGCCCAAGCCGAACCCGGCCCAGACCCGCGCAGCCCAGGCTTAGACCCAGGTCGCGACCCGACCACGAAACGGGTCAAGCCTCACGCAACCGGGTCGAGCCTCTCCACTAAGCGGGTCTGCTCACCTCGGGCACGCAGGCGGTGGCGCGACGACGGAGGACCAGAGGCGGCAGAAGGGAGGCTCGTCGCGAGGAGGACGACGCGGAGGCGAAGGCGTCGGCTGCTGGCAACGACCGTCGGCGGCAGCGTTGTTTGCAGGTGGCGCAGCCCGTCGGGTTTGTCGTCTTTGGCGGCGCGTCGGAAGATGAAACCGGGCGGCGGCGGCTGGGTTTTGACGGCGGCGGCACGGGGAGTGTGATGGGAGGGGTGGTGTCGCGTGTGGCCGCTCTGTTCTCTTACGCGTGAACAGTAGCGAGGGGTGGTTGAAGAGGAAGGTGACAGGTTGGCGTGATGACGTGGCGGGTTGTGGTTGGTGCTGGTGATGACGTGGAGGTTAGTGATTGGGTGATGGTGTGTAGTGTTTGTTGTTTATTTCTTTCCTTGCATGGCTTGGTGTTAACTTGCAGGCAGGTTTCTGGGTACGGTTGCAGACGGTGTTTAGGAATTTTGCAGAGCAGAGTTTTGCTGGTGATGGTTGGTGTGTGTGTGTGATGAGGCAGGAAGAGGAAAACAAGGGAATAAAATAAACTGAAAGTTTGTCAGGACTGATCACGGGTTGCAACTGATCATTCACATGCTCACAGTGAATGGCGGCTGCAGCCCCGACACTGTGCAGCATGTGAAGCGGGTTCCGTCCGGTCCAGAAAATATTAATAATACCCCCTCGACTTAATTCTTGGTCCGATAATTCGGGGTTAATCCTGACTTTTCTCGACTTTCCTGGACCCGAAAAATGCCAACTTCGGTCCGAAAATTCCGCAGAAAAATCCCAAGCGTGGGGTAGTGCTCGGTTTCGGATTCCGAAGCGTAAATTACCGTTAATTAATTATTCAAGATTAATTTAAATGGTAATTAACTGTAAAAATAAATTTACAGTGACGGTAATAACATAGAAATTACCGGGGCTGTTACAAAACGAGTGGGAGGAAATGTTCATTCTATTCTTTTCCCATTCATTCTTCTCATTTTCATTCCTCCCAATTTCTTTCCCCCCTCAAAATTCTCCCAAACTTAGCCTTAAGGTTTTATGTTATCATATAGTACCTTAGTAAACGAGTTGGACCTCACCCTTTTTCTCTTCGATTTATGGCCACTCTTGGCCTGCAACTAATATGTTGTGGACAACAATTGGTTAAAAGTCAGAGGCGGTGGTCCAGGCATGGTCCCCCTTGAGTTTTTATTTTTTTTTTAAACAGGTCCTATCGTGATATATCCGTAACTCCCTGAATTTTTATTTTTTTCATATAAGTCCTATTGTAATATATATTTGGCCTCTTTTAATTTTTTTCATATAAAACCTTATCATTTTTTTATGAAAATAATTTTTATTGATGATAACAAATAAACGATGGATAGAGTTAGTCATCCAAAAGATGACGAAAATCCCACCCACAGTTATAGAGCAACACCAATTGCAAACAACACAAGTAAAGCTTACACCATTATGAATTTACAAGGTGGGCCGTTCCATGCTAAAATATTGTCTGTGTGAAGAAGTAAAGCTGATAAATCATACGGATAGCTTGGTTGATAGGCTTCCATAATAGAGACCTGAGAAACATAGAATTCACCATCGCGCCCCAGTCCACTTTTTTTCCTTCAAAGATGAGCTTGTTTCTAGCCAGCCAAATGGACTAAATACCAACATAGAAAATGACCATCCAAGGGGCTCTAGATCTCAACTTCCTTGCTAACCCCATCCATTGTTCAAATATCTCCTCTAGCGATTGAGGTTCACACCACCTAATCCCCCACCAGTCACCTAATCTACTCCAAAAACACCACAGAAACCTACACTGTACAAACAAGTGATTCCGAGTCTCTATTATCTCTCCACACAAAGCACATAAGGCATTGGCAGGAGTGATAATATTATTCCTTAGCAAAATAGATCTTACCGCAATACCCTGATTAAAAGCCATCCAAGCGAAACACTCCACTTTCATAGGGGCGCAGCCAAGCCACACCCACGGTATACCTCGACTCAAATGCAAACTCTTAAATAAGTACTCATATCCAGATTTTACCGTGTAAGCACCCTTCACGTCACCACTCCATCTCCAACCATCCATCTCATCCAAATTAAAAACAAAACTACCAACACCAATCTATAGACTCTCAATCTCATCCGCCTCCCACGAATAAGGAATTCTTCTCCAATTAAAGTTCCATTCAATAGTCCCATTCCTGCTATATATCACCTCAGCCACTAAAGCCATCTGATTATTAGATAAGGTAAATAACCTCAGATACAACTCCTTTAACACCCCTCTCCTCATCCATCTATCGGTCTAGAATTTACATAAATTCCCATCCTTCACATCCCTCCATATAATCTGGTTTAGACTCAAACTCTCCCCTCTAGTCGCTACCCCTACCCGAACCACATTCCTCCAAATAATAGAATAATTTCGTTCATTAAAAACTGGCCACGACGACTCTGACTCACCTCTATACACATCATTAATAATCCTTAGCCACACTAGCCTCTCCTCAGGCTGTGAATCAAAATTAATAAATCTTTAAAGCCATTTAAAAAGAAGGCTTTGATTTTTGAGTAAAATATCTTTATTTCCCAATCCACCCTGCTTTTTAGGTCTTGCGATTTTCCTCCAAGCCACAAGACACATCTTCTTCTTTTCACCACAACCTCCCCATAGAAACTCCCTTTGGAACCTCTCAATCCTCTTAGCTACACCATATGGGATCTTGTAGGAGACAGATAATAAATCGGTAAATTACTTAGCACAGCTCGAATTAAGGTGACACCTCCTTCCTAGTGACAAAAACTTCCCCTTCCAAGAGGCAAGTCTGCTTTTAATCCTAGATATGATGTATAAACCCTTACCATTACACAAAAAATATTATATTGGCCCCCTCTAAAAATTATACCTAGCTTCGCTACTGTTCAAAGTGGTATATCCACAGTTATATCAAAGTTTGAGTAGACTCTTGTTCTTTTCATTATGTTTCTGATTGGTGTATCAAGTAATTATATCATCGAAGATCCTTGAAAGTCGGTTGTGTTTGGTGAACGAGACGACTCGTGTGGTGAGGAATATTTGTAGAATTAATAACTTCAGTGATCATTGGTATGTAAGCATCTTGCTATAACACTTGCAAAAAGTTCTAATTTTAGAATTAGCAAATATGAGTAATAACCATCAACTTCATTTTAGTTGTTATATCTTGCCAGGGATGGTGTAATATGATCTTTTTAGATGCGAAAACTTGTGTTCTTTTGATAATACTACCGCTTATAGTGTGAGAATTTGAGTTTGAGGATTCGAGTTTGATTGTATCTAATGCTACCAATGAAATCTTCTTCAAGGTTAGAGAAGACATTGCACTGAGTGAATTTGTGCTTGACTAATCGGTATATTCGGAGAATCATCCAAGAGGGATAAAGTTTGATTATTTGGTGTATTTGGAGAATCATCTAAAAGTGATACTTCGAGGTTATAATATTTACTAGTTTTGGTGATTAATTTTTAGTATTTGTTGACGTTCTTCATTGATTGATTAAAAATTTGAATTTGATTATTCATGGGAAAAAAATGAAATTCTATGATAGGAGTGATACTTGAAGTATTTATTGAGAAATTAATTTTGTTGATGACGAGTGTGAAATGGTAATCATTAATAAGTATATTTGTGGTTGTATATTGTGCTTAGATTGATTTACAAGATGAGGATATTGATAACATATTGATATTAAGGTTTTAGATTGTGAGGTGACCTAAGTGATGTAAATTATTATTAGTTAATAAGGGCATATAAAAATTATATTAAATGTTGGGCATATGATAAAATATATATTTTAACAATATAGTAATATTTTGGTCTCTGTATCAAATAAACTTTGATATTTGTAGTCATTTGAGTTTTGAGAGATAGATTTCCATATTGTATTTAAATTATTCAAAAGATGAATGAATATGAGGAGTCTAAAATCGAATATGATGATTATGATACTTGGATAATAAATGTGGGTCTTGGTATCAGAGAATATGTGCAAGAGATTAAATAAACTTTGTGACACCCAAGTTGATGAAGGCAGAAAGTGTTCGCCAGTTTTGGAGTGAGTATGGACAAGGACAAGAAGCAACTTCTAGTAAGCTTGTAGACGGAGCGACACATGAATGAACCGAATCCATACCCAAATAGGAGAGAACCTAAGACTATGTAGAGATGGGCTTACACAGCTTGGTGATTTCATAATTATACAAGTACGGGACTGTATAATTAAAAATAGCTCAAATGAAGTGATTTCAAGATTATACAGGTATGAGACTATGCAATTGAGAATAGCTTAAACGGTTTGATGGGTACTAACTATATCAACAAGGTGCACCTACCTTTTTGGTGCTCATGATACCATAAAAACTCCAAAGTTAAACTTGCTTGACTTTGAGCAATTCTAGGATAGATAACCTTCTCGGAAGTTTTCTCCGAAGACATGCAAGTGAAGACAAAGCATGTTGAAATGAAAAAGGTGCCGTATTGGTTTATAATGAATGGGTGCTCGTCCCAAGCCGAGAGGACGCATGTCCCACATGAATAGCGTGTCATTGATCAAAAGAAGCACCCACTGGGACATTGTCCACTCACGCCCGTTCTAGTCCCACATTCTAAACACACCCTTATCATTGGTCATTTTCACTGGATCTCGTCTTTGTATGTGACCTCTAGTTAGCCCAAACGGCCCCATTGATATGTCATCCTAAAATTTATTTTTCTAAGAATATCAGCATCACATTTATTCTATTTTTTAATAACTGTTGTGTCATAACTTATATGTAGAGTTTTTCTCCACATATGTAGTGTGGTAGCGGCATTTTTTTCATGCACTCAAAAGAATAACATGAAGAGCAGCAAATAGTTGATCCAAATCCAACCAGACTAAAACAACCCGAACAACTTGGATTCAACAAAAGCCCAAAATTTCAAAGTGGGAACTAGAGTCCAAGTTGGTCAGCAGCCCAGTTTCTGAATTCACAGTTCAGCACCTTCATACACTCCTGATTTCTCAGCTCCTACCAACCAGAATCCAACCAAACAAGACCCACCACGCTAACGCTTAGTTAAAAACAAAGTAGTACTACTTAGACCAACAACAACGACTAACTAAACAGACAGCTTTCTCTGATCTCCCCTGGCTTCGACACTAGCAAAGAAAGACTACCGCAGAGACCAAAGTCCTACTACTCACTATTACTTCCACTCTTTTTTACTCAAAGACAACCCCCTCGGTTTTATCGAAGCCCATAACATCACCAAAACCTTGAAATCATCGAACTTGGCCTCTCTCTTTTACCTCATTTAAAACAAAACCCTCTTCTTTTTCTCCACCCACTCGCTCACATTGGCTCTCTCCATTTCGCCAAGGTAACAACACTTCCACCTCTAAAGAAAGAGTCTTCCTCCTTTCTTTTTTTTTTTTTTTCTTCCTTTCTTCTCCCCCCTCCTTGTTGGGAGATTTGCTTGGAATGTGAATGTCATTTTAGCTGATTGTTTTTTTTTTTTTTCCTATTTTGCTGTATCTGTAAGTTCAACTTCTCATTGTTATTCGTGGTTGATGGAACTAAAGATGGGTACTTTTCAGATTTGAGTATAAACCTTTGTTTGTTCCACTATGCTTTCATTTTATCTGGGTTTTTGTAATGCCATCTACTCCGCGTGGTTTGCTTTCGTGAATTTGCATTAATGCTGTCTTTTTAGAATGTTGGCTTCCTTATTTAGATTCATAGTCAGTTTCGGTGGATATTGCTTGTTGCTTGAAACCCATAATTGCTATTGCATTAGAGTTTAAGATTCTGTATGCGTATATTCTTTTTTTGTGGATATTTCAGGGGCTCTGTTTATGTGCGGCTTTGTTATGATATGTGAGCATATATTCTTTTGAATGTTTAACTTGTACAGTAACCCTAGGATGTTTTGCAGGTCTATATCTTCCTTTAAAGGATATATATCACTGAGAATGGCGGCAACTGCAGTTTCTGGCCTGCAAATGGCAACCTCAAGGCCCTGCATTTCTCCTTCCCCCAGAATTGTGAAGGCAGGTGCTGCTATTCTTGGTGTCAGTTCTAAAGAGGCATCGTGGTCTAGGCTGCCAAGTGTTTCTCATATATCATCCCTACAGCCTTTCCAACGCAATTGCATGTCATCTTCGGCCAAATTCAGAAGGGTTTCAACAAAGGCAATGGCTGAATCTAGTGAGAGTAAGCCATTGTCTGGACTGCCTATTGATTTGAGAGGTACACTTTCTCTTCTTGTTTCTTGTTTCTTCTTCTGAACTATATTTGCATCTACCATTTTCTGTGATCATGTAAGCTCTTCCACTTGTGATTTTCCTTATCTCTTTGTGCGTCCATATATGACATCTCTGTTTTGGAATTTTGATTTGCTTTTCCTTTTACCTTTGTAAAATTTAGATGCATGATAACTGGAAATAAGCCAACAATGTCTTGATAATGGTCAAGTTGCTAAAAGTCATAATAATCACTCAGAGGCAATATTTCCAATACCTTTCTCTCCCATCTTTTTACTCCTTTATTGGTTTCCCTTGGACTAAAGTTCGGAATATCATGTAGGCAAGAGGGCATTTATTGCTGGTGTGGCTGATGACAATGGGTATGGTTGGGCCATAGCAAAATCTCTTGCTGCTGCAGGTGCTGAAATTCTGGTTGGAACTTGGGTTCCAGTAAGTGAATCAATTCTCATTTTTTCTGTAAAACCATCTTATTTTCCTCTCTGATGAGATTTTCTTGTTCAGCAAAAGTGCTACTAACCAGAAGTTTCTTTGTAGGCTCTGAACATTTTCGAGAGCAGCTTGCGTCGAGGAAAATTTGATGAATCACGCGTGTAAGATGATAGAGCTTATCAAATTGTTTTTTCTTTGTGATGCATAAAATCTGTAAAAGTTGTGCCTACTAATGAACAATTTTATTCTTCAGGTTGCCAGATGGTTCTTTGATGGAGATCACCAAAATATATCCACTTGATGCTGTGTATGACAAGCCTGAGGATGTACCTGAAGATGTAATGAAGAAAATATGTTTTAGCTTTTGTATGTGAAATCTTTTTAATTTGTTCGTTACCAATTTTTGTTTTATTCTATGCAGGTAAAAGCTAACAAGCGATATGCAGGATCCTCCAAGTGGACAGTTCAGGTATTAGTCTATAATCTTCTTTTCTCTCCTGTTATTGTGTTTGTTGTTCTTTCTTACAAGTCCTTTCTAAGTCTTTTATTTCTTTGTCAAATGTGACAGAAGTTTAGTTCAGGCTCTTAAGACATAGATTTTAGTACTTATCCACGTAACTATCCTGGTAAACCTTTTCCATGCTGCTCTTAACGCCTCATGATAGGTTACTTCCAAGCAAACAGTTATTAATTTTATCTGTTGGATTGGTCAAAGATTGAATCAACATATCTTGATTTAGAAGCATGAGCTAGTTGGACTACAGAAATTACTCCTACTCCTAAATTGGCAATTAACCAATACCGTCAACCATCTGAGCTGCTGATCAGTAATCTTCAATTGTTGAAAATCTTACTTTGACCTTTTACCTAATGTTAATGTTTTCAGAACCTTGCCTTCAAGTTCAGTTAGTTGTCTGACCATAAGATTTAGCAAATCTCGTGTTAGTCACTATATGCCCATATCATATGGTGCTAACGAGTTTTATTTTTTGTATGCTATGGCTCAAGATATAATTATGGGATACCACTTAAGCATTTATTATATGTAACCTTTGGACTTGTAGTGGCTATAATTTGTTGCCGGCTCTGAATTCCTTCAAGCTTATAAAATAAGGGAAAGATTTAGCTTGTGGTAAACCTCTGTATTTCATTCCTTGTAGGAAGTTGTTGAATCTGTGAAGGAGGACTTTGGTAGCATTGACATCTTGGTGCACTCACTTGCCAATGGGCCAGAGGTAGAACCTGTCTAATAGTGAAACTTTCATTCCCATAATATTTTGCATTAATCCATGAAGCATCTCTTGAATAGGTTACAAAACCTCTATTGGAGACGTCAAGGAACGGTTATCTCGCTGCTATTTCTGCGTCAAGTTACTCCTATGTTTCTTTACTCCAGCATTTCCTTCCAATAATGAATCCAGGCAAGCTTTTCCTATTCCACAATTTCGGGTGCTTCTGAATTGTCTCTTATATCTCAGAGTCAAGTTATTGGATCTAAGTTGATTGATTCTGATGCAGGTGGGTCTTCAATTTCTCTTACATACATTGCCTCTGAGAGGATTATACCAGGGTATGCTTGTGATGTCATTTAAGTTACCCTTAGAGCGAATATGATCACATTGGCAACAGTTCATAATTATTTCATGTACAGATATGGAGGAGGTATGAGCTCTGCAAAAGCTGCACTTGAGAGTGATACACGGGTAAGTGGTCACTTTTTTTGTTGCAATGCTTTATATTTAGGAATGCACGTGTACATTATCATTTACCTTTGTTTATTTCATTTTGGACTTTTTCAGGTGCTTGCTTTTGAAGCCGGAAGGAAGCGCAGAATTAGGGTGAACACAATCTCTGCTGGTAAGCTGATCTTTAACTCTGTTCTATCTTGAGCTCGTTGAGGGAAATGTAACACAGTAGTCTGCCAATTGAAACTGTGTCCGAAACTGGAACAAGATATTGAATCTTAATTGTCATAATATTGCTGAATAGCACCCACCGAATTGAGGGTGAGGATGGGGAGGAGCAGTTTTGTTTCCATTGCCTTCTCTAGGGATTTGGACTTGTATGTCTTCCAACAGCTTTTGTATGTTGTCTACTAATCTCCTAAGTCACTTCCCGTACTTCCTTTCTTTACCCACAGGTCCTCTGAGAAGCCGTGCTGCAAAAGCAATTGGATTTATTGATATGATGATTGACTATTCCTCAGCCAATGCACCCTTGCAAAAGGAACTATCTGCAGGTAATTTCTGTAGTTCCTGGGCCTTTTGACTTGTTTTGTTGATTCACTGTACTTATGAAGTTTGCAAAACGATGGAACAGATGAGGTGGGGAATGCTGCAGCTTTCCTGGCATCACCTTTGGCTTCTGCTATCACTGGAACGATACTTTATGTGGATAATGGCCTCAACGCAATGGGTGTTGGCGTTGACAGTCCTGTATTCGAAGCTCTTGACATTCCAAAAGACCAGCAATAGGTATAACTGCAGGCAGGTTGATAGTGTGCAAAACCACCGGATTTTAGCTAATACCCTTATATGCGCCCCTCTCCTGTATTAGCATTTGCCTTGGATGGCTTAGCCAGCGGCCCAGATTTTTTGGAATGAGATTGAGGGACTGTATCATTTCCTGGTACAACTGAATAATGGTTAAATGTACAACTCGTGTGTGTTGAATGTCGCTTACAAAAAATATGGGATCTAACAACATTCAGCTGTGTATGAATTGTGGGTAGGCACATTATCATTGTGGATGCCCTTCTCTTCTTGTTGTTTATGTCTACATTGAATCAAACCTAGTTTAAGGTCTTGTGGGTAGTGATGGCCTATATCATAGCACTGCTCATCTTCATACGTTCTAATGAGGCTCATTCTTAAAGTTCCATGTATCTTGGCTACAGACTTTAACCACATTGTAACTTTTTACTGTTGATTTACGCCAATTGTCTGGCACCATTGTGATCGATTAGCAACCAAGAAATAACTAAATGTCCAGGAGATTGAAAACTATTCCATTAAGAGAGCATGCTTAGACCAACTAGAGACTATTTCTTCTATCTTTGGGCATCAATAAGAAGTTCGTATCTGTTGCATGCCCTCATTGGATAGAAAGCCAGCTCAATTCAAACGCATGCATTTCATAATTCTGCTGTATTAAGTGATGTGTATTTTGTATAATCCAATCCATTAGTAGTTAATATATCAGAATTGAAATTTTAAATAATAATTTTCTTGTAAGTACTTGAATTTGGTGTTTTACCCAAGATAAAAATACTAATTTGTATGATTCCCTTTCCCAAAATTAGAGAAATTCTGTAATCCTCTGGAACTAACAATGTATCCTTCCCTTGTTGAAACCTAACTCAGCTTCCCAGAAAATTGAAATGACCTGTTTTGCCCCATCCTCTTTCTCTTTTATTTTTTTCTCTTTACAGAAATTTAAAATTGTAATTTAGAACTTCGCTCTTCATCAAATGTAAACAGTGTTTGTTGTGTAGTCATGATAAACGTTAAGCAACATCATCAATGAGGTGAACCGAGTCCTACTCGCATATATAGCTGGCACAACATGTTCCAGAAACATTGCTTCTAGTCGAACCAATTTCACATTTTATCCTCTAAACTTCATACACCTTTCGCAAACAAGTCCACCGTGTGCTGGATTCATTCTATGAAGACTATATATAACAGCAAGTCCTACATCTGACATTAATATCTTACAGGGAAACATATGATCTACTCAAACTTGAAGGGGTGCACTTCAACATATAGGCACGAAGGACTTGAAAGCTGAAATAGCTGGGATTCAAATATGTACACTCAAACGCACAGATGCTGTCGGACTCATCATGTAATCAAAAGGCCACCTCCCTCAGACAAGCCTCCGTTTACACCTGCGGACACCAGTGGGTTTTATATCAATATCTTCACTTTCAGGAGTCTCTGCTACAACTGAATCTTCTTGTACAACTAAGCCACGGTTCCTAGACAATTTCCTGATTGGTGTCCTGTTTACTGTTGCTTCATTGCCGTCAGCAGCTGGATCCACCTGAGATGCAGCTAAGCTGTCTCTATCCGGCATCAGTTCCTCACCATCTGGAACCGCCTTCATCATAAGCTACAAGTTTGGAAGTAGCAAAAATAAGTATATCATCTAGTTTAGCAGCATACAGAATAAGAAAATAAATGTTAGACAGTTTCCATTTTATGAAACCCTCTTAAAACTTTATGCGCAGTTTCTTTTGACAAAAAAAAGCAAAAATAATGAACTCATGTGGAATCATAGGCGTTTCCAATCAGCATTGTTGCATATGCAAATAACACAAGACGTGTCATCTACTTATATGAAATTTGAAGATACCATTTCGGCATTTCCTAGAGGCTAGCACCACAGCATAACGTAACAACTATGAGAATTGATGGTTGGTTCCTACCTTCCAATCCTTGAAATCAAATCTGAAAACAAAATGCTTATATGCAACCTCCTTTGACATAATAGCGTTGGCAGCAGGAGCATTTGTTGGCGCTGACAAAATAGGAACATATTAACAGAAGACTATGCTGAAAAGATTAAGTATATAAAATGCACTGATTAGAAGGGAATCTCTCAATTGACTCAGGAGAACTTACAAACAATTTGGGAACCACTTCCATCCACAGTTATCCGCACCCTTCCATCTTTAACCAAGAATGACAGTGCAAATAAATTCTCCACTGTCTGCGCAAACGACCTTCTGTTGAAGATCAAGTTTTCCAGTCTTACTGGCAGATTTTCTTGTTTCTTCTTCCTTAAGATGTTGAACATAGTCTCCATGTTCTTATCGGTGTCTGTCTTTTCTTCAGCCCTGCTATCTTCAATCTGCCATAAAAATAAGAAACTTGTCTCAGGGCTCATGGGTGCTTAAATGTAGTATGAATCTCAGTTTTATAAGATAACACAGGAACGCAAATCACACACAAAGTGCTAAGCGAGGACCTGGGAATATCTCACACAACATGAAATCGGACGATTATATAAAGCCCTCAAAAGTGGAACTGCTAGCTGATTTCATCAGTTTCCACTCTCTCACCAAACTATCCCTCAAAAGAACAACACATACTATAACCATTCAACATAACACCAGGACACAACACTACCTCTTGAGGCTTGTCTTTTTCAGTTGGCCTTGTACGCTTTCTGGAAACCACTGAAACCTTTCTCTGCTTCAACTCGGTACTCATTGGCCCCAACCTTAACCAAAAGAACACCCACAAAACAAACATTAGCACCGAATGAAACCCCAAAATATAGTAACAATTATCTCACAGAAGTGCTTACATTGTAGTGAAGCCGGAGCACTTCATAAAAATTGGCGAAACTGCAAGCCCAATGTCCCTCCACTTCATTACAACAGGCGCATTATCATCATCCTCACGGTCTAGACTCCTACCTGACTGACCAAAATTCTTGACAAGACTGGAAACGAATTCTGCAGCTGTAATGCCCTCATTGGAGTGTGACCTAACGGAGGACACCAACGTGTTAGCCAAACCCAGCAACGCCTCCGCATCCGCCACTTGCTCCCTTGGCTTCTGCACTGCCAATCCCAAATTGGGTACACAATGAGAATAAAATGGCTTGCATTTGTTAGAAATTTCACATTCTTAATAAGACTTTCCGCTGAAAATCCCTAACTGGGTTTTCAACAAAATTTTTGTTCTTGAATACCTAGGAGGTGCAAATCTTCCACTTCTTTGATCAAAGAATCAAACTTTTCGGATCCGGCTTTTATCAACTCATCTCTGGTATCTGCATTAGAAAAAGGCCCATAAACAAAATTCAAGAGATAACACACATGAGTAATAGAATGAATAATTACATAATGAAAAGCAGAAGGATTCTTCAAAAAAAAAAAAGAAAAGTGCTTACTTTTGATTCTGGTTCGAATCTCATAGTATTTGTTCCGGATGACTCGTCTCTCATCTGGGTTTTGGTCGGATGACTCGTTGCTCTCAGCGTTGACTCGGCTCCGAGTAGACTGTTCGCGCTTCACCCGCCTCGTTTGCATTCTTTCAAGTAGTTGGAGAGCTTCTCTATAACCACCGAAAGAAGAAGAAAATGAGCTTTTGAAGCTTGAAAGCTTTTGGCTGGGATTTTGTTTTTTCAAGTGGGCTTAATTGCATAATATGGGTTGTCTGGAGAAGGAGGAGAAGGTGAAGAAGGGAGGGTTTTGATTTGTAAAAATGAAGAATGTGGGTTTTGTATTCCCTCCCTCTCTTCTCTTTGGAAAGTGAAAATTTTGGGGATTTTTCTAGGTAGTGGAGAGAAGAAGAGCGAGTGGGAAATAATTTTCCCGCTATGGTGAAATTTTTTGAAGGCGACGTTTTCGAAAACCCTTTTTATTTGATCAAATCAGACCCCCAAAAAAACAAAGAGCCAAGGAGGAATGCTATATCAATGCACACTCCTCTAATACTCACCTAGTCCCTTAAAACACATCCATCCTTGCAAATACTTCTCAATATTTTACCCTCTAACCGGTCATTTTTGTTAATATAAACTATTGTGTTAACATAAACTACGGTACTTTTTAGAGTGAACAGAGAAGAAGAGATTAATAGTTGAAGTAAAATATAATTCTAACAAAGAAGAACAGATTGATACCGAAATTAAAACAAAATCCCTAAATATCTTGCATCGAGAGATTACAATGGAAATGATTGCATCCACAAATAACAATTAGAGTTGGAGCCCAAAGCAAACTAAAGATATCGGCAATCTTATAAGTAATTTGACTTTTTGTTATTATTATGTCTTTGTTCAAGTAAATTTGAAGATAAAAAAAATAAATAAATCATGAATCTAGTTCACTGATTTATACTTTGGTTTTGGGAAGGAATGATGCTCAAGCCTAAAAAAAAGTTAAAGAATAACTTAACGGGCAAAACCTTGGTTAAGTTATTTTTAGAAATAAACAAATGGATGGGTAATAATAAAAAAATTTATCAATTATTCATTTTAATGTCAGCATTATATTTTTTTTGGGTTTGATGTCAGTATTATTTATCTTAGTCAGGTACCTGCTAAAATATTAGGGTGTGTGTTGAAAAGTGGGTGCTAGAGAATGTGTTGGTAGCATTTCTCAAAGAAAAAAAAAAAAGAATGAATGAAAGAATGAATTTTTTTTAAAAAGAAACACCCTTTCATGGCATAAAGGATTCTGGGAGTCCTATTATTTTTAGTCATTTTTAAATCAATTCCTATAATTATTTTCTTGATTAATCAAGTCCTATTATTGTAAACCGTTTATTAAATAAGTCCTATCGACAAATTTTGATGAGTTGACCGTTATCTTATGACATGGCAGAGTATTGATGTGTCTAAATGTCCACGTCATTAGGACTTGATTGATCAAATAAAAAATTGTAGGATTTAATTAAAATTTATTTATAAATTATAGGACTTTTAAAGATACTGAACTCTAAAATTTTAAAATTCTTGAATATAAATTTTAATCACAAATCTTGAATTCTAAAGTAATAGATTTTAAATTTTAAAATCTTAAACTCTAAAATAATACTAAAATTTTAAACACTAAAATTCTACATTTAAAATGTTAAAATCCTGAATTTTCAAAGATTTTATATCCACTTTAAAAGCATAACTCCTAAAATCTAAAATCTCTAAATTATAAAATTTTAAATCCCAAAGCCCTAAACCTCAAAACCATAAACCCAAAAATCCTAATTCTTAAATCATATATTGCAATACCTAAAACTCTAAACTCTAAATAAAATTAAATCTTAAAATATAATTTCAGATGATCCATGCCAAATAAATTAATTATTATTTAAAATAAGAAATTGAGATTTTGGATTGTTCACGATTGGTATGTAACCATATTTCTAATGTTAAAGTAAGGATTTAAAACTTTATGATTTAGAATGTAACAGCCCGGGTAAAATTTTTGATTTTTACCGGGACTATAGAAGTCGTTTTACCGTGATTTACTGTTGAATTAATCTCGGGTAATTAATTTGAGGTAAATCGGTAGTCGTTTTTCGAAACCGAGAATTTTCCCGCGCTCGGGAGTGTTTTTCTAACTAACCGAGCCTCGGTTTTCAGTTCCGAGAGTTGGCCGATGCTCAGGAGGATTAACCGGCTTTTCTGAGCCCAAGTCATGTTTTTGGACTCGGGACGGAAAATTACGATCTCGCCCCTGTCCTCTTCCTTTTCTTCTTTTCTTTTCTTTTTCTCTTTTTTTTCTTTTCCCTTTTCTTTCCCTTTTCTCCTCTTCTTCCTGTCGCCTTCCTTCTTCGCCCGTGACCTTGTGCACCTTAGACAACGAACCCGTGAGGCTTCAGTGAAGGCTCGTGAACCTTACCTGTGTAGCCCGTGTTTTTCTTTTCCTTTCCCGTGACTTCTGCTTCACTTTACACCCTGCTAAACTCAAACACAACACCACTGCCGGCTGACCACCAACCACCACCGAGGCACCCTCCTTCATATCTTTTCTTCCTTTCTTTTCTTTACTTTCTTTCTTTCTTTCTTTCTTTTTCTTTCTTTCTTTCTTCTTTTCTCCTCCCCTGCTCTTTTCCCCTTCCCCGCATACAACCGGCGACCCGAGGGACGAAGCCCCATCCTGCAGCTCCGCCCTTCCCCTTTCTCTGTCGTCCGCGAGCACCACCGCCGCCGGAGGACATAGGCCTGACCCCGCGAACTGCAGCAGCGCCGTCTCTGCTTGCGCCCCGCCACGCCTCGCCGCGCTGCACCGCCGTTCGTCACTCTGCACTTCGTGCTGCCTGCTGCTACGGCGACCGACCAAAGCCGTCACCTCCACCACCTGCGGTCGCGCCTCGGAACGACACCACCACCAACAGCCACGCAAACCACCCTTGCCGCGACCGCCCATCTCCTCCCTTCCTTCCCCAGCGATGTGCCGCCACTCTGCTCCCGTGCCCCGTAGCCCCGTCGCCGCCGCCTTTGCAAGGTGAGCTGGAGGAAGATGACCCGTTTGGGTCATGGTTAGGGCGGGTTAGCCCGATTGATGGTTGGATTTTTAGGGTTGTGGTTTGGGCTTTAGGTTATGGGTTGGGATATGATGATGGGTTTGGTGCTTGTGGGCTGGAGTGAAGTCTGGGCCTGCTGTTTGGGTTCACACCTGGTTGCTGGGTTGAGCTCATGCAGTGGGTCGGGCTTAAACTATTCAAGGCTCAACCCGACTTAATAAAATATAAACCTATATATATATTTACAAATTAAATATATTCTGGAAATAATTATTGAGGTATATATATATAATGGGTATATTACTTTGGCATATAATGTATATCTTTGGGGGAAGTAAATATGAGACAGTATATTGATTAAAAAAATGGTATAAATACGTTATGGAAAACATCTTTTAATATATAAATATACATACACATATATGATTATATTTATGGGAAACATAAATACATAGTAATTTTGTGAAAATAAACAAAGTAATTATTTTGTTATATTAACTACAAGAAACCAAGGTAGTATGATTTATATCTTTTAAGGAATTACTATATAGTAACTACTTTCTAGAAAGGATACATATACTAAGGAAATAATTTGGGAAATTGTATATGTATATTAATAAATTCGTATTTATTTCAGGAAATAAGTGTATATGATTATACTTTTTGAAAATGGAGTTTTCTAAAAAATAATAATGCTTGGGAAATATATTTTGGAAAGTATAATAATTTTTATAGAAATATTATGGAAAATATATACGCATGTTATAGTTTTCAGAAAAATTATAGTAATTAATATTTTGAGAATTATAGTTATTTCATGGAAATATATTCTGGAAAGAGTTTAATTAAGGTATGGTACCGAAATTATATTCGGAAATACGTACGGTAAATATTTTCGGAAATGGAAATAATAAGGGATAAGAACCGGGATGAGTTATTACGCAGTTTGGCATCATAGAGTACCGAATATGTGCATTTATGTGTATGCATTGTTTTGTTGTATAGGTTATGATATCGAGCAGTATCTGTGGAACTGGCTTAGGACCGATTGAGGTTTCCAGAGTTGAGTAATCGGCTAAGGTGAGGTTAAGTAAATATTTATTTACATCCCGTGATATCAAGTTGCTGTTTGCTTACTGTGCTCGATGTTGCTGGTATAATAATTTGTGGCTGTGTATGATTTGTTTTGAGATGATTTTGATTGATAATTGTTGCCGTTGATGTTGTTGAAATTATTGTTGCTGTTGATATAATTGATAATGATGGGATTGTGGGTATAAGTAAGATTGTTGTAGTTGTTGACTGTAGAACTGTGAGAGTTGAGTACCGGGGGTACTATTATGTGATGACAGTTTGATATTGGTTATTATCCAGACGAGCGGAGAGGCTGCGAGCCTGCTCGGGATAATGAGATAATGGATGGATGATAGAGATGTAGTAATTAGTCGAGGAAAAAGGAAATAATAAAATGGAATACAC
>JAKUCV010006477.1:53052-113098 GCA_028386065.3 Turnera subulata
CAAGGACACTGGGTTGTTGGCTTTGTTTGGAGAGAGGTTGGCTGTCACCCTTTGCGAGCAGAACTATTGATGATTTTGAGGGCTATCCAATTTGCAGTCCAACGTAATCTCCTACGTTTGATAGTTGAAGCACAGGCACCAGCAACTTTCAAATGGATTTTGAAAGACACTGATTGGGATGAGGAGTTCACAGAGATAGTCACTGAAATCAGGTCCCTTTTACATCAGTTCTCTTTTATATCCTTTGTGAACATTAGCCAAGAGGCTAATTTAGTAGCTAGAGTTTTAACAAGATCAGCCCTTTCATTCTGTCTTGGGCAGTTCTGTTTAGATCATCCACCCAATATAGTTAGTTCACTGTTGTATGAGGAAAGGGGTAGCTCTGGTTGAGAACCCGCATGCTTGTGTAACTACTTTGTTCATAGTCAGTTTTTGATTCCCGGTCCCAGACCAAAAAAAAAAGAGTAAAGAATATATGTTAGAGCTATTAGTTGCTCTTAGGGATGACTTACACCGGAATACAGCGTCATGAAATCCGTGTATGTGCCGAAATGGCAGCACACATCGCCGAGATTCAAAGGCAGGTCGAGTGTTTTTACACTCTGGTGGTTGAATTGGCATTAGCCAGTTTGATGCCACCAAAGTTTTCAAGATATTATCCAGTCTGGATTATGGCAGCTGAGCTGTTTAGTTAGTACAAGTCTTCGATATGTCTGATGATGATCTGTTTCGGTAGAGATTGGGCAGTAGGGGATATGTATTATATGTTCAATTTGTAAACTTCGGTTATGCAATGAATTAATCATCCTTACTGAAAAAAAAAAAAACTATTAGTTGCCCTTGTTACCTCTATTTGAAGGATTTTTACATTCAACTTGTGCCTTTGTCCCTTGAGCACATAAGCTAGTCTTGTATAAAGGTTTTGGTAAGAACTATGGCCACTTGATCATGAATACTACTATATCAAACGTTGCCACTTGTTAAATTTCAAATGTTTGGTTCGTGAATGGAAAAATGAGTTTATCACCAAATAAGTTGTAGACAAGCTGCCACAACGTAAGATAGTAGAGTGGAAGAGTGGCATTCCAATTTCCTTGCGTTTGGATTATGTCGAAACAATTTCAGAGTAATTCAATACAAATCACGATACATTACACACTTCTGTACAGAGGCAATGGTTGCTAGAGCACTATATTCAACTTCAGTTGAGGACTCTGAGGCTGGTCGTTAATTTCCTCAAAATCCAAAAGACCAGACCATGGCCTAAATATAGGGCAAAACCAGTTGTGGATTTATGATTATCAAGCAAACTCATCCAAAATCGAGATCATACTAGCCTTGAAGAAAGTGAGCAGCCCCTAGGGAAATAAAAATTAAAAACAGTCTGTGATGAATTGTGACTTATAAATAGCGCAAAGTATACTTCCCAGTTTCACCCAAAAAAGAGTATACTACTTTACAGTAGTAGCCTAATGACCGTCGGTTTGATGCATGAACTGAGAAGCTTCATAAAAAGAATATGCAAACATAATTCGAGAAAAAAAAAAAAGAGAAAATAGTCTAATAGTTAAGCCCCGGCGTCTTCCCTCCATTAACTAATAATTAGACTATATTGATGAGCTCGTCTTTAATTTATGCAGTAGTTAATGGAGGGAAGAACTCGGGGCTTAACTATTAGACTATTTTCGAAAAGAATAAAAGAGCAGAGTGGAACAATTCTTATTAACCAACCTAACAATTCTTATTAACCAACCTAAGTTATTTTCTTTTGCTGACTTTGCTTGATACGAAAAGACATATTTTGGTTATGTGGGAGGTGCAATGGAGATTTTAAGAAAACAGTGTGTACAAGCACTAGTAAGAAGAAAAATAAGATACTAGTATTATAGTTGGTGGTGAGTAGAAAATCCTAAAACCTGAAGCGAGTAGATATTGTTATAAAATAACCTGTGAATGTCATTTTACTAATTACCGACCTACCCCTTTTATGTTGTTTTCTTATACCGTGGCTTTATAAGGCCATTGACTCTGTATATTGTGGGATGATAAATTGAATGAATAATGAGAGCAGAATTGTCGAGCCTTTCTCCTTCCTGCTTACCATCTTCTTCTCTACCATCTTCTTTCTCCATTAACAAAATTTTAATCCCTTAAATTTACAACACGTTATCAGCACGAATGATTCTACCCTAGAGTAAGAAAAAAATCAACCCAGAAAAGGAAGGAAACCGAGAAGGAAAACTAGAAAATGGATGAACAGTGCATCATCTTCATCCCGAGCCCCTGCACTGTTCACCCACAAGCGTTCCATGCCGCCGTACGCTGCACCACCTCCACCGTCACGTTCGTCGTGACGTCGCCTTCTCAACGCCGCATTCGCCCGACGCTGCCACAGCCGAACGCACTACCAGGAGCTGTCGACCCGACAGAGAACTCGCGGGTCTGCTTTCCTCCGCGTCTGCTTCCGCTTCCGGCGACATAGCGCAGGCTTTCCGCTGGTCCTCGTGTTCCCGTGTCGCCGCCGTGCTCGCGACCTCCTCCCTTACACGCGTCGCGCCGCCGTCCTCATGATGGGTTGCGGGTTGAGTTGACCAGGGTTGCAGACCCATTTACGGGCGGGTCGTGACTGGTTTTGAAGACGACCCGTCACTGTGACGGGTCTGACCCGAGTAGCAAGGGTCACGGGCCTGGGCAGCTGGGCTCGAACTTCATGGGCCTGCTTCTGTTACTGTTACGGGTCTAGGCTGCTATTATTCATAGCCCAGCTCGGAAAAAAAAAGAACGAAGAAAAAAGAGAGAAAAAGAAAAGAAGAGAGAAAAAAAAAGAAAAAAAGAAAGAAAAAAAAGAAAAAAAAAGAGCGGGAGAGTTTATTATTGCTGAAAGATTTATCGAGTAAGCATATTTTTATGTTTTTTTATTTAGATTCCGATTGGGCTATTAAAAGGCCCATCAATTTTACTTTTCTGTCATTTATTTTAATTGAGGTAATTAAGAAAAAGCCCCTGCTTATTTATTTTAATTCAGCATTTATTTATTTAATTATGTTATTTGATTTGTGTCCCTCAAAATTTTCGGAAGAAATTTGATATGGGCATTAAATGCTGAAGAGCATTGAAATGCATAATAATCTCGAAGACTAAATGAAAGAGTTCAGAAGACTCGATAAAAGAAAAATGCTACAAAAGCCCAGAAGGTTATTGTATTTATTTTATTGTTTATATTAAGCTTGGGCTCATATTAGGCCCATTATATTTTAATATTCTGTTATTTACATTTCAATTGGGCTCATATAAGGCCCATTGTACTTAATTTCTCGTTTTAATTTCTTTACGATTTTATTGGGCTCGTATAAGGCCCATCGCATTTGCTTTGTGATAATTTAATTTTTATTGGGCTAATTTATGTAAAGCCCATTACTTTTAATTTTTCGGTTATTTAATTATTTATTTAAATTATGTTATTCGGGACCCTTATAATTTCCAGAAGAAATTTATTATGGGTATCAAATGCGGACAAGAATTTACATGATAATAGTCTGGGAGACTAAATATAAGAGTCCAGCAGACTCAATAAAAAAAAATACAACGAAGACTGGAAGTCTTACCGTTCAAAAGATCCTGAAGATCCTTCAAAGGAAAATCGAAAATAAACACTATTACCACCAGAAGATGGAAATTATATGACCACTAGAAGGTGGATATTATACTTGCTTACCCTGAAGGAGCAATTCGTTTTATATTCAATTTATTTTATGTTCAGTTTAAATTATTACGCATTGCAATTTATTTTATTTACTTTTCAGTACTTTATGATTGTTTCTAGCATAATGCCTCAAGCATTAGTCTCGAAGACAATGCAAAATTGACATCCATAGGGGGAGAATTATATGTATGGATGTCAATATAACATATTATGACATCTCGAAATGAGAAAAAGATTAACACGCTCCAGAAGAGCATAAATCCGAATATGTTCCTGAAGAACGCATGTTTTAAATATGATCTAGATGTGTGGATGTCAATATAACATATTATGACATCTCGAAATGAGAAAAAGATTAGCACGCTCCAGAAGAGCATAAATCCGAATATGTTCCTGAAGAACGCATGTTTTAAATATGATCTAGAAGATCGTATATTTACGCTCTGGAAGAGCATATACTCTTGAAGAGTACAAACACTCCTAGTAAAAAAATGAATTATTATGGATCCCGATGAATTGACTCTGATCTATTCCCTAAAGCGAATAAAACAGTATAATTATTTGTGCCTGTGGGTGTAAATGAGATAATAAATGGAAAATGCTCAAAGCAAACATGCATATTATTATTGCATAAACGGATACATAACTGGAGAACATTCAAAGAAGAATGGTTCTCATACATATATTTAAACAAGTAATCTTTCTGTTGGGTTCAACATTAACCCTGAAACTCTGAGCCTCACCATTAATGTTGACCCTAACACTGTCGTTCCAGGAGAACCACATACCACCCCTGTTGTTTTCTCCATGTATCTCAAACCGATTCGTTGGAGGAAAACGAAGTGGAATCACACCATGATTCTCTTCTGCTTGCCACAAAGTCTCAGTAATCAGTACCATGTTAGGCTTGTACTGATTCTTCAGATCCCTTAAGGTACGCACAAAGTCTTGAGACCTTCTTGCTATACCCCTGCAATTCCACAATAAAAGTCGTACCTTAGGCCATGTAGGTGGTAACCCAGTCACTCTTGGGACGCTCCGAGCCATCATGGAAACCTGATAATAACTGCTTTGCTTTAAAATTTGGCATGAAGGCTGATGCAGCAACAACCCTAGAATTCCACTAGGTTCACCTCTGCAACTAATTGATCCCAAGACCTCCAATCTCCAATCAAACTAGGGTTTAGTATTCCTATTCTTCACCTCCTAAACTCAAAGGATTAGGCAACAAATAATGAGGAATACAAGGAGTTGATTAATCACCACAAGTAATAACACTTGATAAGAGAAATCAATCCTAAAGAGTAAAGTCAAGAGAATCCCTCTCTTGTTTTGATTGAATCACTCAATCAAGAAACACTCCAAAGGTAAGCATTTAGCTTCCTTAAAATCACTCAAATTTCATTCATACAATCTGATTTCAAACTTGGTACATTGTTGGCTTTTATAGAAGCCAAAAAGCAAAGGATTGAATTTTAAATACAAGCACTAAACAAGCACTAATCATCTTTTGTTTTCTTTAATGCACACCAACCACACTAACACCAACCACACCAACCACACTAACACCAACCACACCAACCACACTAGTGGGAATCTTTAGCTCCAAAGTGAATTTTCCAACCTGAAAATGAATAGTAAACGCCGGCAGTGAATAGTAATTTCCGGCAGTGAATAGTAATTTCCGGCGTGAACAGTAACTTTCCGGTTGAACGGTGAAAAACGGCTACTTTTGACTTGAATCCTTCAAAATGCTCACAAACTTAGGAATCTCTTTAAATTCATCTCCAAACTTGTCCAACTTATCTTCTTGTAATTCCCGATTGACCCAAGCTTGAGCATAATGTAGCATGCGATTCTTTATCATCTTTAATCGAGCCCTCGTGACTGGTCCTTGAAGAAAGCTAATGGCGTCATCACCTTCTTGAGTTCCACTTGGTGTTGGTTTGCTCGTATCATTCCCTCCTTCCTCAAAAAGATTCGTCCTCGAATCAAAACCTAGAAAATCAAAAGGAGTTACGTTAGGGACTATGATGGCCATACTAACTCCATACTTACCTATCGAATCCACCGTGTAGGCACTGTCATTGACCCTTTCAAAGTCACAGAGTAACCAATCCCATACTCCTGGATCGAATGGCATTTTGCTGCTCCCGGAATCAACTCGTGCATTCCACTTAGAAAATAAGAGTAAGACAATTAACCAGAAAACAAGTGGTAAACCACTACTAGCTTGAAAACAAGTAAGAATTAGCAATTTACTCACCAATTTTCTCTGTGCCACATGCAAACAATAATCCAAGAACTTAGGGCCTCTATCAAACATGAATATCCTAGGATTACCATGCAACAACAATGTGAAATAGAACGAAACTTCATCATATATGGCATCCTTTAAGATCTCGACAGGCTCAGCATGCAAAACATCTAAACGTAAGACGAACATAGCGTATGCAACACTCAATCTGAAATAAACACATGCATCAACACGTACTACATCCAAAAACAAGTAACAACTCGAAGTCTCATGCAACAATATGCAGTAACTAATTGCGAATAATCCATGCAATGTGAGGATAACATATCTAATAACCAACTTCACGTTTTGCAAACAGATCACATGTAACACATCATCAAATGAATGACCTGCCATAAAATTCATAAGTCTATGGATCTTGTAAATAACATGTGTAATATCCCTTAGATTCATGAAATCAATATGTAATCGTCCAACTTCATGTAATGCAAATGGAACACATACATCAAAGAATGCGATTGGAACATGTGCATCACATATGGTGAAATCAATAGATATTGCAAGAACCACACGCATATTATTGCCAAAAATCAAGCATGCAATAAGACACTTAACACGAATTAGTTTGCAAGTTTTAAAACATATAATACGAAACTGAATGCAAACTATAAGAAACAACTCATGACATGCAATCAAAAATTCTGCATTACCAGACCTAATTAATGCACATATGTATTCATCAAGCAAGTTAATTAAACACACATGCATATAAACACTATGAAATTGAACCAACATAGTCATGCATTCATTGGACAAAAGAAATCGATACTTTACTTGTGATTGTTCATCTCGGCAATCCACACTCATTTGCCACTTCCCATTCCTCCTTGGCAATAGACTATGCGTTCCAAGCTTGTGATAGAGTTGATGCTCAACTCCCTTAAACAGTGTCAATTCTCCTCCTGGATCTATCAACTTACAACAAGCATTAGTTCGTTCCACAAAAATAGGCATAACAAGTAACTTATATGGATGATAGTCAGTAGAACAACAATATAAATCACTCACCATGTTATCCAATTTAAGCATTAAAGTCATAGAATAGGAACTTAAAACCTGATGCTCCTTTGTGATTGTAATCGGTGCCCCATGTATAATTCCATCTTCCCCTTGGTCCGACAATCCTTTAGGACAAGCATCCCTAGAAACCTGTAAAAGAAACACATCACATCTAGAAAGACAAGGGTTAAGGTTAGCTTTAAACCAAGCTTCCTTGTACAAAGGTACAAACAAACTCTTTTTCCTCCCATATTCAACCCTCACTTCTCTCTTATTTGAGTCTTTTAACACAATTTCTTTTGAGACTTCTTTCTCACTCTCGGTATTCTCTTTCTTTTCTTTCTCCTCAAATTTTTCTTTTGATCTCTTCTCTCCTTTTGCAAGATTTTCATCCTTTCTCTCATCCTCTCCTTTTGCAAGGCTCCCAGCCTTTCTCTCTTCCTCACCTTTTACAAGGCACTCATCCTTCCTCTCTAGCTCACCTTTTGCAAGGCACTCAGCCTTCCTCTCTTCTTCTCGCCTCGCTAAAGCTTCTAATTCCCTTAAAAGTTTTGCACCAGCTTCTCTCATGCCTTTTAGACTCTTGCTGGAACTTTTGTTGTCTTCAAGCCATTCTTTATGGCGTTTCTCTTCAATGTATTCTTTAGGGTGTTCAACTCTAGCAGTTTGATACTCCTCTCTTGCATATTCCTTATAGTAGTTTCTGTCTTGTGCATTGCATCCTCTCCTTTTTCTAGATTGGTCACGATGCCATACTTCTTCTTCTTTATCGTAAAAGTCATCCATATAGTCATCATAATGAACTGAAATCGGCTCTTGTCTCCTAGTCAGAAATTTTTGCTGCTGCTCCTTTAAATAATGACTAGGCGCATATCTCTTCTTCATAATCTTCTTCAATTCAGCCCATGTACTAATAGCTCTTCTCCATACCTTTTTCTCTCTAAAACAAATTGATGCCACCAAACACGTGCATAACCACTAAATTCTGCAACAACTAGTTTTAGCTTACTTTCTTCGGAGTAGTTATGATAGTCAAAGAACTTCTCCACTCTCTTCTCCCATTCCAAGTATGCTTCAGGATCAAGCTTGCCAAAGAAAGGCAGAATTTTCAATTGGATGCGTCCAACATCCCTATCAACATGATTTGCTCCACCTTCAGTCCTATCAAAGCTTGGATTTCTATATGTTCTTTTATCACGTCCTCCTCTTTCTCCAAATCTGTCATGTCCCCATACTCCATCAAACTCATCTTCATCATAGCTATAGTGCACAGGAGTTATTTCTTGGCTTCCATTCTGTAACCTCCTCTACCACATCTAAAATATTCCATGATATCAACCTGCGAATACTTGTTAGTAAAACAATTACTCACGTGTTTACACTCGTGTTTGTTCACTCTTGGCAAAGGATGTAACTCTCAGCCTCTTTCCTCTCTTGATTCTACTTCAACTTTACAAGTTAGGATTAGATTCACAAAAATCAAGCAATCAACTTGCTACAATTAATTAACAGAAACAATGAAAGCCTAAAGACGGAATGAAAGGAAAACAATTTCTAGAACAAATCATAACTTCAACAAACAAGAAGAAAGATCACACACAAGGACAAGGTAATGCATGTGATGGAATGTTGTAGCAATTGAATGATATGAAACAATTATCACCCAACTTGGAATAGCTGAAAGAAAGACAATCAAATAAGCAGAAAGAAAGAAGTTATTCCCAACTAGAGATCCAAAAGACCAAAGAAAGCTAATTGTAATGTACAAGTACTATGTAAACAATAGTTGAAGCCTCAAAACATCGATGTTGGGTTTTAAACATCGATGTTCTTACAATTCGCTTTCAAAAATTTTTTTGACAGAACATCTATAACATCGATGTTGGGTTTCAAAACATCGATGTTTTCACAAAATATTTTTGGCAGAAACTCAAGAACATCGATGTTGGGGTTTAAACATCAATGTTTAAACAATTGGTTTCAGGTTTTCCTTTGGCAGTAGCTCAAGAACATCGATGTTGGGGTTTGAACATCGATGTTTTAACAATTGGTTTCAAGATTTCTTTGGCAGAAGCTCAAGAACATCGATGTTGGGGTTTGAACATCGATGTTTTAACAATTGGTTTCAAGATTTCTTTGGCAGAAGCTTAAGAACATCGATGTTGGGGTTTAAAACATCGATGTTTGGTGACCGTTGGCTTCAAAAATTTAAATTTTACTGTGCCAACTTCGATGTTTTGATGCCAAACATCGATGTTGTAGCAATTTTTTTTTGTATAACTTAACGACAAGAATTGAACAACACAAGGTATGAACAACAAGAATTGAACAACACAAGGTATGAACAATCAAGAATTGAACAACTGAAGGTATAAACAACAAGAATTGAATAACACAAGGTATGATTGATTGAACCTGTAAGCTCCGCTACCAAATGATGCAGCAACAACCCTAGAATTCCACTAGGTTCACCTCTGCAACTAATTGATCCCAAGACCTCCAATCTCCAATCAAACTAGGGTTTAGTATTCCTATTCTTCACCTCCTAAACTCAAAGGATTAGGCAACAAATAATGAGGAATACAAGGAGTTGATTAATCACCACAAGTAATAACACTTGATAAGAGAAATCAATCCTAAAGAGTAAAGTCAAGAGAATCCCTCTCTTGTTTTTTTTTATTGAATCCCTCAATCAAGAAGCATACCAAAGGAGAGCATTTAGCTTCCTTAAAATCACTCAAATTTCATTCATAATCTGATTTCCAAAATTGGTACATTGTTGGCTTTTATAGAAGCTAAAAAGCAAAGCATTGAATTTTAAATACAAGCACTAATCATCTTTTGTTTTCTTTAATGCACACCAACCACACTAACACCAACCACACCAACCACACTAGTGGGAATCTTTAGCTCCAAAGTGAATTTTTCAACCTGAAAGTGAATAGTAAACGCCGACAGTGAATAGTAATTTCCGGCGTGAACAGTAACTTTCCGGTTGAATGGTGAAAAATGGCTACTTTTTACTTGAATCCTTCAAAATGCTCACAAACTTAGGAATCTCTTTAAATTCATCTCCAAACTTGTCCAACTTATCTTCTTGTAATTCCCGATTGACCCAAGCTTGAGCATAATGTAGCATGCGATTCTTTATCATCTTTAATCGAGCCCTCGTGACTGGACCTTGAGGCAAGCTAATGGCGTCATCACCTTCTTGAGTTCCACTTAGTGTTGGTTTGCTCGTATCAAAGGCTCTAGCTGAAATTCCTCCATCCTAGTAGATATGAAAAACATTTTAGAGTTAGCTGAGCCATAAAAATTTGTCCTGAGATTGCCTTGGTCCTCCAGGAAGAAAGTTTCTTCCATTGGAGTCACAAAGAACCTAGACGAGTATAGCTCATCTACAAACACTAAGCGAGGAATTCTCGCCAGATCATTCGGTAGTTCCTCTTGCTGCTCATTTACCATGCTATAAGCTAACCTATTTCTTCTTCCTAGAGAGGCACCCTCAACAAAGAAAACAGTAGCTGGGGAAGGCATTTTTCTTATCTTGTTGATTTTTCTGAGTTTTCTGCATCTTCCTGTCTCAACCGCCTCACCTTCTTATAGTCTGAGCTTAGACAGCTAGGTGTCAGTTTTCTCAAATGTGGACCCTTTTCTGTCTCCGGAAAAATCTAGAAGATTTTTTCGGTAATTAAAACTTTGCATTATTTGTTAGTAAACTCCAAAGTTTTTCAAGCTTCGAGGTTTTGCTTTTGGAAATTTTTGCCACTACTTTAATTATTATCCAATAATTCTGATCTTTTCCGACATGAGTGGCAGGAATAAGCCTAATATTTACACATGTATTGCAGCCTGAAGCTAGCAGTTGAGTAATTGAAACTTAACATATCCAGCCAGAAGCTGGAATGCACTAGCCTAGAGCTAGCAATTTTAAGTGTTTTGATACACAGCTTGCGTAGCCTGAAGCTGGCACCAACTTGAAGGTGGTTCATGGATTTATTGTTTGGCATGACCGAATGGGCCATCCCGGGTTAATAATGATGCACAAAATTTATTGGATCATTCATTGAAAAACCAGAAGTTTTACAATCAATGAATTTCTATGAGTTTGTTTGCTGCGAAAGTTATTATACAGCCTTCCTAAGATGAGAATGGCCTAGTATCACCAGCAAGTTTGAGAATTGTTCAGGGACATAAACGCGGACTGATAAATCCGCGGTGTTAACCATCTAGGTAATTTTTACGATGCATCGACTAGATGGTCTATTATGTGACGCAAGTTGGGATTGTGCGCACTTGTTCTAATGATTAAGCCACTTGCAAGTGCATATCCCTACTCATGTTATTAGACTATATGTCTAGATAATGCTGGTATGTTTCTTCAATGGAGAATGTATATCATTGGAAATAAACCCAAAGTGATCTGGGCCATATTGACAATTGATTGCAGGACCATTGATGAAATATGACTATGGTATTTTATAATGCATAATATATATGAATGTTGATCCTCATATAAATTAATGTGAACCTGAAGTTCAAAAGAAGATGATTCATTTGCAGGAAAGTTGATATGCAATTGCCAGACACATTTAAATTAAGTGTGACCATATACCAGCTGCAAATGCTCCTGTTTAAATTGATGTTCCTGAAGAACAATATAAGTATGCAAATGAATCTATAGATTATACTCGGTTCCAAAAAGAAAAGAGAAAAGAAATTCTCGATAGAGAATAAAGGAGCAAAGTGATAAGATGGCCCAAGTAAAGAAATAAGGCCTCCAGTAGAGGTTTGAATTAAAAGTCCTCAAGAAGAGGAAAATCCTCTAGAAGAGGTTTTCTGACACAAATTGATAAAGTTCCAGAAGTAACTCAGGTACCTGAAATAAATGAGCATGATGAGATCTCAATTACAGTGTCAGAAATAAGATGGAACCGATGACGGAATATTTGTTTTATTTATAATATAGCGCTAAATAAAATGAGAATCATGAACCTACATTAATGAATGTAGGCATAAAATGATTGGCCAAAATAGAAATATAATTAAGGCTGTGTTAGACCCGCTTGTGAAGTGAGATATTTTTCGGACCTGTAGTCCGTACACTAGAAGGTGTAAAATTCAATTGGTCATAAAAGGGTATTTGTGCGGAAAGAAATAAATAATTAGATATAAAGCACGGCTTGTGGCACAAAGTTTTTGCCCAAACGACCAGATATTCATTATGAGGAACTATGCTCTCCTGTGGTGGATGTAATTATTTGGTAAGTCTGGCAGTATATGAAATGTATTAGATATGCATCTGATGAATGCTTCTATAGCCTACTATGGATCCATAAGTTGTGAAATATACATGAAGATCCCTGAAGGATCCAAGATGCCTGAAGCAACTAATTCCCGGAAAATTACAAAATAGAACTGAATTGATATTTTCAGTCATTTTTTTTGAATATGGATAAATCCATTTATGATTGGCACTCTAGAAGAGGCTTCCAAATAACGTGCTATTAATTGGTCATGGAGTACCTTATTATAAAGCCTGAAGCTTTTGACTTAAGCCTATTGGCAAGATGTGAATTCGCTCTTATCTTCGGGATATAAAAGATGTGGTGGTATGTTAATCATGTAAACCCGAAGAAAGAAGAGTTGTTTCTTGCAAATGCCGATCCCCTTCTTGATCCACAAAAGGCACAACCGGACATCTGCTACAACTTTACACATGAAATTGTAGTATCATCGGGACCACAAAAGCAAGATGACGAGAAAGATGCACTAACAACAAATTGTGAAGATAATGCTGCCTCCATTGTCCAATTTAAAGTAATGATGTATCAAAAGTGATCGGACAAGGCACATGTCACCAGAAGTTGACAAGGATGATTGACATTCAACGACATCAAGAAATCAAGAGAGGCCAAAATGAGGGGGAGTAAAATACGCACTGCACTCTTTTTTCCTTCACCAAGTTTTTATCCCATTGGGTTTTTCTTGGTAAGGTTTTTAATGAGGCAGTTATTCAAAAAGGCGTATTCTCCTACAGTACAATGACATTCAAGGAGGAGTGTTATAAAATAACCTGTGAATGTCATTTTACTAATTACCTACCTACCCCTTTTATGTTGTTTTCTTATACCGTGGCTTTATAAGGCCATTGACTCTGTATATTGTGGGATGATAAATTGAATGAATAATGAGAGCAGAATTGTCGAGCCTTTCTCCTTCCTGCTCACCATCTTCTTCTCTACCATCTTCTTTCTCCATTAACAAAATTTTAATCCCTTAAATTTACAACAGATATTATTTTGTTGAGAGAGGCTTTGTACTATTACTTTGATACAAATGAAGAATTGAAGTTCATGGAGATAAATAAGATTGAGGCGCTTAAAATATTTTTTGTTTTGTTATTTTTGTTTTGCCTATTATTTTGGTAGTTTTCCACAAAGCAAAATAAAAAAATTGAGAGGAAAGGCGAGTTATACATTAAACCCCAAGAGGAACGAGAGCCTTTTTGTTGGCTCCTTTTAATTCTTATGTTGCAAAACAAGAGATACAGCATGGCAATATCTTTTATTTCTGAAAAACTAAGAAGTGTGCTCTTTGGCTAGCATTCCGCCACAAAATGCACAAAACTAGGCATAGGCGAGCAAACTAATAAGCTTGTGTGTTACTCTTGGAATTTCAGAAGGGCCACGGGGTCGGGGAGGACAAAGGGGTGTTTCCTTCAAAATTTACCTTGAACTTCTATCTATCTAGTCCATCATAGGGAAATGAGTTCCATAAGTATTATCTATCATATCTTACGGCTGGTATTGCATCGCACACCTATTTTGAGAAACAAATCTAACTTCCCTGCCCCTCCCCTGCCCCTGCCTCTCCCATTTCTGGTTTTCTCCTTTATCATCGTTTTGCCCATCTGAACCCAAGTGTCCGTCCATAACCAGGACAGGACAGGACAAACCAATAAAGTGGGAAGATCTTCTATGGAAAGAAGAACATCTGAACATGACATGCCAGGTTTGTCACCGGAACCATTTCTTTCTTTCTTGTGCTCCTCCCATCTTTGATCAAACCCCAACACCAGCCAAGTTGGGGTGCGATTTGATGTGGGTCCCGCCAAGCCCAATCGACGGATAATGACGATCCATTCAAGCCCTTTTAACTTTCGGAATGGCCCTTTACTACTCCTTTTCTTATTATCTGTATTTATCTCATCTCCCCACCACCAACAATAACACCTACACCTGTGATTCTCAAATCTCTCCTCCCTAAGAGGGCAAAACCTAAAAAGGAAAAAGGACTTGGGGGATGACACTGCCCCCCTCCCTGCCAGCCGCAAGCTAAAACTCGAGAAGAGCTTCAAAAGAATTGGTTGGAGAATAAATATAAAATCAAACAAAAGCCCAAAACACCAAAACCGAACCAAACCCAAAAATCAAAAGCCGCCAAGAGTAAGCAAAAAGTAGTACCATACATGCATACATACCAATCCACCGCGCACCCAGGCCAGCCAGAAGTCCAAGAACAAAAACACACCCTCGAATCGAATAGAAAGAAACAAAGAAACAGAGAGCCACACCACACAAAAACGCTCCAGGGAAGATAGATAGATAAATAATAAAAAAAAGGATCATACAAAAAAGAATAAAAAGTTATTATAAAGAAGAAAAAAAAAAACACTAAAAGAGAGATTTTAAACCAAAATCATCGTCCTCTTCAATCCCCCAATCCTCCTCATCATCCCTCCCCCACCCCAAAACGAACAGACGCACATCAGAAAACGGCAACAAAAACCCTAATTTCAAAAAAAAAAAAACCACACTCGCACACAAAACCATTTTACCTTCAAAAATACCACCATGCCATAAAACTACACAGAAAACATAACATGACCCGATGGCCAGACGAGACCACCCCCACCATCACCATCACCACCACCACCCCCACCACCACCACCACAACAACCACCAGGGCCCGCGTCAGCAGCAGCAGCAGCGGTGGGGCTCCCTGGAGGAGCTGTTGCTCGCGTGCGCCGTGAGCCGCCACGGTACGGCGGCGTGGGACTCCGTCGCCATGGAGGTGCAGAGCCGGACCTCCGCCCTCCCTTCCCCCCTCACTTCGCAGCACTGCATAGACAAGTTCAACGACCTCAAGCGGCGGTTCACTCCCCAGGACAACGACCACGACAACAACACCGACTCCATCGTCGACCAGCTCCGCACGATTCGCGTCGAGGAGCTCCGCCGCGAGGTCCAGCGATGCGATGTATCGATCGTGTAAATGAATCTGGAATGATAGATTCACGTATTCTCCTTCCAAAATACGGCGCCGCCGCGGCCGAGATCTAATAGAGGTTTTTGCTCTTTTTTTTGTTCTCTCACAGGTCCCTGGAGATGAAAGTGAAAAAGCTGGAGGAGGAGAGGGAGAGGAACTTAAAGGAGGATAGGACAGATCTGGCCGGGGAGAGCAAGCCTTCGCCGGAAACGATCGCCGCGAAACTCACCGCCGGTGAGGACGACGACGGATCCTACAACGAGTCTAATTCGACGAGTCAACAGAAGCCCGAAACGGCGCCGGCCAAGGAACAAGAGGACAGCAGGGAGGTAAAACCGGAGCCCGATCCGGTCCAGGACGACGACGCGTCGGGCTTGAAAACGGAGCGCGACTGGTCGCGGAACGGTAAGTTCGAAGGCGACGGCAATGACGATAAAGCAGAACGGAAGGAGACTGTCGTTAATAATAATAATAATAAGAGTAAGAGTAAAAAAACCAAGCCGAGTCGGACGAGTGGAGTCGGCGAGTCAGTGGACCTTAAGGAAAAAGAGAAAGACAAGGAGCAGAACAGTGACGTGCAGAGTTCGGCAAGCTTGTCGGTGAAGAATAGTAGCAAGGAATGCAAGAATACGAAGAAACGGCGTCGTGGTGGCGTCGGGAGTAGTAGCGGCGATGAAGATGAAGATGAAGATGAGGAGGAGGAGGAGGAGGAAGAGGAGGTGGAAGTTTCTCCCGCCACAAAGAAGAAGCGGGTGGTGGATGCCGTGAAATCTGAGCCGTTGGTTAGACTCCTCGGGATCATACGCTCTCACCGGCTCGGCTCCACCTTCGAACGCCGGCTTCGTAGCCAGGTAATTTTCTCTATTCATCTATTTAATTTAATAATAATAATTAACAAAATAAGTTAATGCATGTTTATGTTTTTTTTTTTTAACCAAAGTGCATGTTTTATGTTTGAAAAAAAGAAAAGGTAAAAGGAAAATGGTAGATCGATGGACACTGAAGTGAAAAATACAAAGAAGCGTTTCGAATGCTAAAATAAAAAGAGAAAAAGAAGAGGGAAATATTAGTTTACAACCAATGAGCGGTTGCCAGGTCATATAGGCATTGGTCTAATTATGAAATCAACTGATAAACATAAACGCGGGCTTTGGGGATATTCCGTACTCCCGGAAGCTAGTTTTTTTTTTTGTTTATTTTTTCTTAGAAAAAAAGTTTCCAAATACGCGCGGTCCATTTGGTTTTTTGGATTTTTATTAATGCCAATGTAAAGGTTAAATTTATAGTAGTAGAATGTAGAATAGAAAACCGGGCATTGAATATGCTCAAGGGAAAAGCTAAACTTTTTTCAAAAAATAATACAGATTGTGGTAATACAATACATGTTACATCGTTTAACAGTACAATTTTGGCATGTCAAGTGGGAGTAAGAAAAAAAAAGATGGGGTGCGTTTGGTGGTGTTGTGGTGGTGGTAAGAATAAGGTGCTTGGGCATAAGGTTTAGCGTGTGAGGATATATATGTGAACGGCGTGGATGCAATGCATCTGGGTTGGTTTTTTTGTTTATAGGGTCCAGATGAGAGGTGTGTGAAAATAACGTGATGGTGATGATTTGGGCGTACGGTTTAAGGTATCAAAGCAAAGGCAGTTTCTGCTGGAATCTTGGGATTCACTTGATTTGAAGAAATTTGAGGTGGAGGTTGGCCCGAGTTTAGCCTAACATCTTCACACTATTGTTTACTCGCCATTGGCTTGTTGCCCAGTTGGCTTAGTTCAAAGCCTTTTTTGCTGAGGTATATGGAATAGGATGTGGGAGGGAACGGGACCGACTGCTAGACTCGTTCTTTTATGCAAACCAAATAATAAGCTGCTAATTGAGAATTTTAATCCAATACACCGGTGATTTGCTAGGTTCAAGTCAATATATATTTTCTAGTATCTAGAGTTCTTTTCTGCTTTTCTGCCTTGCGTAGCTTGTTAATTTCCTATTATGAGAAATTTTGGTGCCATTTTGAAAATCGTAGACTTTGTTTTCTTTCTACTATTATATGCAAATAACGGGTTTAAATTTTATGAACAAAGAAATGGGTCTCTCAAGCCGGCTTTACACGTTCTGGTTTTCTTAAAAAAAGCTGTCTTAACACGCAGTTAAAGCTGGCATATGGTGGTATCTGCCACCCACCAAGAAACTCAAAACTCTTCAAAGTATTTAACGTTTTATATAGTTAAAAGGAAATGACTTTCATATTTTAATGCACATCTGGTCTTGTCCTCTTTTTTTTTTTTTTTTTCTCTTCCATTCTTTTGTAATTTTGCCGGATGTCTTTTTATAGCTTTTCGTCCCATTGCTTTAGTTTGCTAGGTCAAGCAACTTTATAGGAGCGAATTGATGCCCTTCTTCTCTCGGTGAATTCGGGGATTAGGTGATTATGTCGAGTTATATTCAAACTAAGATATCGCTAGACATACATAGGCAGAGGCATATGCTTTTTTGGGTTCATTGACTCGAAAAAATATATAAAGATGGATAAATATAGAGTACTACCAAATGAAATTCATAGATAGATACATCCTCCTTCCAAATATTTAAGTTTTCAGGAAGAGTTGTACGACAGACGCCTATTGTTGTTGGATGCCGGCTCACAAAGAGAGGATGCTCGACTGTGACCGCATCTGATCTCGCCATTAAAGCCAATCTTTGTGTATGGGTGAAAAAACATCGGGGTGGTTACGACTGATTGGGAGCAAGAGTCTTATGGTTATGGGGTTATCCCATTTGTTTACGCTTGAAAACCAAAGTTTCGTGTTTGTATACGTTACCCGGGCAGGAAACGACTCTGCGATTGTTGGTTTGGGCTTAGGTCTGCGAAGCACTCATTGGCGACCACTTACCCTTTAGTCATTGGTCTTGGGGTTGGGCTTCTGCTTGGATTTGGGCTTGGGCAGTAAGAAATTAAGATTCTAGGCTACCCAATAAAATTCGTGAATTCTCTTCGGGCTTATATATAACGATTATTTGAAGAATGACCGGGGAACCAAGTTTTTCATTAAACAGTCTCGTTTTGGTCTGAATTGTGAGTTTTATTTTTGTCCAAACACTATTTTGATGTAACTTTCTCATTGCTACAGAACTCGCTGTCTTTATGACTAACTAAATTATTTTGCAGGAGTCTGCCAGGTACAAAAGCTTGATCCGCCAGCACATGGATCTACGAATTGTTCAATCTAGGCTTGATAAAGGGATGTACTCCAATTGCGTCCAAAGGTTCTTCAGGGATCTTCTCCTTTTATTCAACAATGCAATCATCTTCTTCAAGAAAAATTCAACCGAAAGTGTTGCTGCTCTTGAACTCCGCAACATTGTTACAAAGGAAATGACTGAGAGGCTGCGGAAACCAAAAGCTCAACCAGTGAATCTGAAACCTGCAGCTGAACAGCTTGCTTCATTTTCGAAATCTATCAAATCTTCTTCTACAATGGTTGCCTGTGGCAAACGTAGTTCTACGAAAGCAACGCCTGAAACTGCTAGGAAAAAAGGTGATAAAAGAGATGGAGAAGTTGAAACAAAGCAGAATGCGAGCAAGAAAAGCAAGGAAAGCTCCTCTGTTGCGGAGGAGGAGAAGGTGATGAAGAAGAAAAACACAAAAGAGAGGTCAGTGACGACGGGGCAAAGAAACCCAAGAAGTAGCGTCAAGAATGGAGAGGTGAAGCATCAATATGGTGGTAATGAACTAAGTTCACATGACGCCTTGGAGATTAAGATGGACAAGAAAGAAACTACGGTAAAGAAGAAGCAAGGAGCAGCCAGCTTCTTGAAAAGAATGAAGCAGAATTCACCAGGTGATACAGCAGATAATGATGATGAAGATGCTGATGACGGCAGTAATGGGGATATATCAGAGGATGAGAGCAAAGAAAGTAAAGTAAGTAAGGTAGAGAGAAAACCTAGAGGAAAGAATAGAGATAGACCTGTGAGCGAGCGAGTGACCAGGAGTTCAAGGGGAAGGAGTTCAAAAGAAATAAGTGGCCCAACAAGAGGAACGGGTAGGCCACCTAAGAAGCAAGAGATGCGCACACCTGAGTCAGGCGTTGGGGCAGTAAAGAGAGGAAGAGAAAATGGTGATTCTGGGGCGGGGGCTGGGAGTTCTGGGAGGGCAACGAAGAGGTCAAGGAGATGAAATTAGATCGTTTGTTGTATAATGTACATTATTGTCGAGTTATTTTGACTTTTTGTTTGCCAAGTTTAGAATTTTACTTAGCCAGTAGAGAGAAAGAAAAGAGCAGATGATTAGAAAGAATGAGGGGGGGAGAGAATGAGATTGTATTATTTGTGAACTTGTACTGTTTCGTGGCAGCCACTGAATATACACAGAATGTGCAGGATAAAATGAATGACAAGGGTTTTGGAATTCTTTTGCATCTGTTTGCATTAGGGCAGAGCAAAAATCCCGAGCCGACCCTACCGACCCGCTACCGACCGACGTCGGCTCAGTAGAGGGTGATATAAATACTAACATATACACACACTTAGCATTCTCGACCAGCCGCCCCTCCCTCCTCTCTCTCTCTCTCTCTCTCTCTCTCTCTCTCTCTCTCTCTCTCGACCTGCTGCCCCTCCCTCCTCTCTCTCTCTCTCTCAGCATGTAAACCCTAATCGTAATCGACCATCTGCTCTCCTCAGTCCTCCCAGGCTCCCACCTCTCTCTCAAAATCCTCTCTGTCTGCCACCCTAATCGACCATCATCGCCTCGCCTCCTCCGTCTTCAACCCCGTCGCCTTCCATCGTCTTCGCTTCCCGTCACCTTCAATCGTCTCCTTAAATCAACCCCAGAGGTGAGTTTGTTTCCTTTCTCTTTTCTCCGTCTTCGATTTCTTCTTCTCCACCCTCTCTCTGTCGATTTCTGTGAAGGAATAGAAAACCTCCAATTCAAAACTCTAATTCTTCAAACCATCAATTGACTTTTAGTTTGAGTTTAACTGATAACATAAATACTAATTTTCCTCCTTTTCTTCCTTTGTCCTCTGTTCTTCGTTTTCTCCGCTTCTCTCCTTTCTTTTCTTTTTCTGTTCTTCACCTCTCATTCCCTTTGTTTCTCTAATTCTCAACCAATCCATATGTTTGTTGTGTTTTTTGGTTAGATTTTGTGGTAAATGATGACGATGAGGTGATGGGTTTTGGTTGTGCCAGCTTTTTTTTTTTCAAGAATGGGTGTTCGCCGGCGGATCGGGTGCGATTGTAGTTTTGCAAATCAAAATTGGTCATTAAGATTTGTATTTGTATTAATGGTTGATTTCGATGTAATTTTGGCAGTAATTTTAGCATTAGTATTGGTAAGATCATTATTTGTATAATTGCATTGATGGCTGATTTGTTTGTAATTTGACAGTATGATTTGTAATTGTATTAATGGTATAGATTTAGATGTGATTGCTCTTAGATAGTTTCCATAATTGGGGTTTTTTTTGCCTGCATAATTGGGGTTTATATTCGTCAGTATTCAATGTAAATTTTTTGATTTTTTTCATTTATTGGCAATTTATATTCTCACAGATTTTTTTTTCCGGTCGGTATTGTCGGTATGCCGACCGAACCGAGTCGGTATCTTGTCGGCGTTGGCCATATGTATGTGCGGTATAAGCCGATCGGTATGTTGTCTGTAGGGGAGTGCAGTCGCTGCCGACATACCGACACAAAAATCGGTACGGTAGTGCCGAGCCGTACCGTTTGCTCACCCCTAGTTTGCATGAACTAACCAAGGGATCTTAATGTGGATTCACCTTCACAATTCAGAAGGCAATTGATTCAGCAAACGAAGTGATTGCCTCTTCTGAGAAGGGCGATGTCAATCACAACATTTGACCAGTGAAATCTGAAAGTGAGGCAGGAGGTCACAATAATCATGTTAGGCATCGTCCTTCCCATATTTCGTTTTAGTACGAGCAAGTTCCAACGTGTCGTATCCACCAAGGCTGCAACTTCAAATACATTAAACAAGTTCTTTTTCAATCTTCTGATAAGCATACAACTTCTTCCTAACTGTAACCTTCACTAGCTGCTCCTTGAGGGTGTGAATTGACAGCTCTATTTCGAGTGCCCAATCCTCAATTAAAGAAAAACGAGTATTGAATGGATCAATGATAATGATGTGATGAAGAGGTGGAAATCCTTACATTGCATGGAACAGAGTTGTATTAATGGCAGATGGGACGTGGTGTTGTACCACCACTCAACAAGAGGCAACCATTTCTGCCATTGTTTTAGTTTCTCTAAGGAAAAACACCTCGCAAATGTATCCAAGCACCTATACATCCTTTCCATCTGCCCGGATGATATGCTGTAGTTATTAGCAACCTCATGCCCAAAGAGCTTAAATACTTACTACCAAACAAACTAGTAGAGACTTTTGTCACAGACAAAAGGTGATGCACGAAAGAACATCATGCGACTTTTAAACTTGAATCAATATCTAGATAAGCCTAGAGAAACAATGAAGTAAGAAGAATTGGAAGAAAAGAATACAATAATACACAGGCATAACACCTCCCCATATTCTATTTGTAATAACACACGAATGCTCAATAAATAATCATAAGTCCATCCACACTAAATCTCTTATCTCGTACTCCTATTTCTTATAAACAAGGATTAATCAAGTCTAAGCTCACAAAAGATACAAGCCCATTGTACAATTAAGTAGCTAATTTAAATACAGAATAAACTCCTCTCCAACAATCTACTTTGTACACAAATTTAGCTCACATTACGACTCTTATATGCCTAAAAAATCTTATTGAGAGAAATTCTCCACCACAACTTCAGGCAATGCTCTCATTGCCTTCTGAAGATAGGAAGCCACTTGCCGTCCAAACCATTCAGCATGTCCTAGTGCACCCATCTTGTTTCAAGAAGATTCCTCCACTTGACTAGATACTCAAGTTTAATGGCATCTTCCATACAACGAACAATCCGATATGTCTTTATCCACGTCCGAGGTGATTGCCTATCTATAGGAACTTCTTTATTGCTGCCACCTTAACCTCTGCTTCTTTGGTTTTACCAAGCTAGCTTGTCGGTCTCTAAAGCTATCTTTATGGCTGATAGTGCTCCAAAGTAGATTTTAGTATAGTGCTTAGGATGCAACATGGTTGTACACTATCAAGTCCACTATGTCCTTCTTTGTAAAACATCACACTCCTTTCTTATCTAAGAACTCCATGCCGTGTACTATAGGATAATCATCAAGCTCCACCATAATAAACTCTAGTTGTCCACACCAATCACCAATGTGAACATTGACATAGGGCGCTAATCCCACAATAGGTTATACCTCCAAGTTTACTATCTTTATAGTAGTTGTGTTTTCTTACCTTGTGTACCGGATCCCAATTTCCTTGTTAGATTTGCTTGTAGGAAATTGTGAGTCGCACCTGTATCAACCAAGCATCCAACTCCGTATCTGCGACTTGAACTCAAATGAACATCCAACCCTTATTGTTTGGTTTAGCTGTTGTATCCATGGCTCTAAGTCTTTCTAATGGTGCCATTCTGAACTTGCCACTATTTTTATTTTGGGCTTGCTCCTCGGCTTCAACCTGCTTCATTGCCACAAAAAGTTTATGCATTTTTGGACAATTGCGAACACCATGTGGACCCTTGTACAGAAAGCATCCGCATGGTTTGTTATCATCACCTCTGCCTCTTCTCCTTGATTTGGCGTCATCTGACTTGGTCGATAATGTATAACTCTCAGACTTAGCCTTCTCTCTACCACCAGTAATATTGTCATTCTAGCAACTGGAGCTATTTGACTTGTCTCCCTTGTAATCTGCTAAGGACTCCACTACACGACTAGCATCGATCGAGGTCTCAACATCCAATCTTGCAAGTCTCCAATAAACATGTCCAACGCTTCAGCATTCAACATAAGTGGAATTTCAAACTTCAACTCTTGAATGTCCTTCACATACCTTCGAATGTTATCCCCTACTTATGGTTGCATATTTTCCTTGTGACCTCCCTATAAGCATACTTAGGGCAGAGTCAGGCTTTAAGCTCTCTGCAAACTCGTCCCAAGAAAGTATCTTCTTTGTCGCCTTTAAGGTCTTTAATTTTTATTTCTACCAAAGTATAAGAACATCCTTGAAGTATCTAGAAACAATTTGCACTTTTTGGGCCTCGTCTTTGATCAGCATATTTGTAACGGTATTGATTCACACTAAATAAAAAATTGTCAAGCTCTTTAGCCACTAATGCTGCATGATAGGTATCTGGCTTAAGTATGTCAAGTTTAGGTAGTGGATATGTATATGTACCTCCTTCGCCACTTGCAAGCACTCTCTTACACAAAGCCAACTCTTCCTAATCCATGTGTTTATTCACTGCCTTCAGCTCTTGTAACTCTCGGCCTTTCACCTTATCCACCTTAAGTTAGCTTCCGCTGCTCATCAATTTGTTCATGCAATTCGGCGACTACCTCGATGAATGATACTTGTAGATTGTTAAACTCCCCCTTAGTTAAGTGCAAGTCATTGCATGCACCTTCCCTCACCTCCCCTGACAACATTACACTCTTGCATTCTGTCTCCAAGGTCATCCACGTGTCTCTCCAAGGTCACAAACTGTTCTAGAGGTTAGGATTTACTCCCCCATGTCCCTTTGGCTTTTGTTTCGCTTGTTTCCCTTCCACGAGCCTGTTCCGCATCATCTACATATTCCACATCCTTAGATCACCATTGACAACTTCCCCATCTTTAGTTGGGTCAATCATGATGTTATTCCCTCACTTGCGCACTAGTGCTCTCAGCAGCCCCCTAGTTGCATGCACTGTCTCCCGATGTAGCGTATTGCTTACACAATTATGCTCACTATCTGTCTAATTGTACACACTATCCCTCACAATTTGGACAATTCATGCACTACCTGTCGCATTGTGTGCACTGTCCCGCAACAATTTGCTACACAATTCAGCACAATTTCATTGTCTTGAATTAAAACATAAGGGCTAAACAACAAATATATTGGCAAAAATAGAAATTAGATACTAAACCTGCTAAAGAAAAATAAGTGACTCAAAGGGATTTTTGCCAAATAAAAGGCAAATAATGTTTTCCCAAGGGTTGATTATATTTTGTTTCTGAACTTTAATGCCAAAATAATTCACGACCTAAACTTTTTTTTCGACAATTTGCTACCTAAATTTTAGCTCAAAAACAAATTACTACTAGAACTTTTTTCTCGACAATTTGTCACTTGAATTTTAGCTCCAAATCAAATCACCACTTGAAAATAAAGTTTAGGTAGTGAGTTGTTTTTGAATTAGAGTTGAGGAGGTAAAATGTAATTAACCCAAAATGGGAGGGGAAACCAAAAAAAAAAAACAGAGAAGACAGCAGCACTCAGATTTCTTTTCCTAATTAATTTCGCTAAAAAGCTGCTCAACAAACAACTTCTCTCATTTAGTGAAATCATGTGCTGCTGTGTACATTAATCAATCCGAACCAAACCAAACCAAACCAATCCATCCTCTCTCTCCCTCTTGCTCATCGAAACCGACCCAATTAGAGAGACTCTTCTGGATGATGTCAAACTACACAGTTGAATCCACAAAAGTGGAGACCAGTGATGGAGTCAAGCTCCACACAAGGCTCTTCTTGCCTAAACAAGAAGAATCAGGGGAGACTACTACCAAAGACAACTTGGTGGTTGTCCTTGTCCACCCCTACACAGTCTTGGGAGGTTGTCAAGGTCTCTTGAAAGGAATAGCAGCTGGGTTGGCTGATAGAGGCTACAAAGCTGTGACCTTTGATATGAGAGGTGCCGGGAAGTCCACTGGGAAGCCTTCTCTCACGGGCTTTGCAGAAATCAAGGATGTTATTGCTGTCTGCAAATGGGTCTGTGACAATCTGTCCACTCAAAAGATTTTGTTGGTGGGTTCTTCTGCAGGTGTGTGACTTTTTTCTTTTTCTTTTTCTTTTTTATTTGCTTTTGTTTTTGTTGGGCACTATTTGCTGCTTAGATCAAGTATGTTTTTTGTCTGGAAAGTTTCTTGCTTTGTGAGTTTTGATTTTGATACTGGTTTTTGATTCAGTAGATCTGTTAGATGTGGTGTTGGTTTCTGATGCAGAGTTAGTTGTTAGTTTTACTAATTCTGATATGCTTGTTTGAGTGCAAGAAAATAGAAGATTTGATGATAGATATAATATTATGCACATAGCCTACTTTGTTGATCAAAGACTAGACAAGAGAACTACTGAGTACTTTTGAGTATTAAGTGAAATTTTGCAACACACTTGCATAAAGCCCTCGGTCTTCAAGTGCTATTTTAGAGAGATGGCAAAACAGGCCTTGATACTACATGGTGGTTTCTGGTATCTGGGCTATTTTCCAGATTTTCCTCTTGCAAGAAGTTCTGTAATGTCAGTTCTAAAACTTTTTCTCATCGAAGTTACTAGATGGATATAAAGAACAGAGCTTGGAACATACAGTCGATCTGAGGAATTGTCAAATCATTTATGACAAACCGGTGCAACCTTCTACCTAACCAAAGTTAAACATATTATTTTGTTTGTATTACGCTCTTAGTAGTTCCAACCTGTGATTAGGCATCTTGCAGCATCTATTGCACTGTGTTATGTATGCTGAGTTGACGAGATTGAGTTATCTTGCTGATCAGATAGACTCCAATCATTTTCTTTAATTATTCAACCTTCCCTGATTACTGAATCATGTCAATGGATATTTGCTTTGTCTATACATCTCAATGGCATCTGTTTGGGTTAGCTGTTATTGGTTTATCTTGCTAGTCACTGATTCTATCTAGTTAAAAGAAAATACTATATTAAGCAAACACCTTTGACATGGCAAATGACATAAGAGCATGCTTTTCTGACCAACTAGTTTGCTCTTAGTGTTATGACTTGATGAAATGAAGTACACTTGCATGGACCAGCTGACCAGAAATGAAAGGAAGATATGTTACTTCCCGAATTTGTTCCATCCAGCCTAAATGTATTTTCCTCTTGTGCCCCTCATTCGTCACATTCTGTTATCGGGAATATAGCCTTTTGGGGATGTTTTGGATTCTAAAGTGAAGAGGTTATCTGCAGCTTGTGTATTTCAAGGCGCTAAATATTTTTTGCATTTCTATTGCACAACTGCAGTTGAAATACTGCAACTTCCTAGACTTTGCAAAACTTAATTAATTTTGGGTTTTTATTTTTATAGGAGCACCAATTGCAGGTTCAGCTGTAGATCAGATCAAGGAAGTAGTAGGCTATGTGAGTCTGGGTTACCCTTTTGGCATGATGGCCTCGATCCTCTTTGGGCGACACCACAAGGCCATCTTGCAATCTCAAAAACCAAAACTGTTTGTTATGGGAACCAAGGATGGGTTTACTAGTGTCAAGCAACTGCAGAACAAGCTGAGCTCCTCTGAAGGGCGGGTTGAAACACATCTAATTGAAGGAGCTGGCCACTTCCAAATGGAAGGCCCTGATTTTGATACTCAGATGGTGAACCTTATCCTAACATTTATTGCATCTCTATAGGCATATCAAGGATTTCTTTCTGATACCAAGGCATATCAAGGAATTTATGAACTATACTACTGGATCAAGTCACCCCCTGTTATTATCACTATTGCTTGTGTCCGCTGATTATTAATCTTTGCCTAACTTGCAGGGTTTCACTGATCGATTTGCCACAAAGTGAAAAATAGGGCTAATGTTTCGCCGAACACAGCCTTAACCAAGTTGCAATCGCCAAAAAGTATGAGAGAGAGAGAGAGAGAGAGAGAGAGAGGTATAAGAGCACCTGAAGAATCCTTAGATAGTTGTAGGTTACAATGTGGAAATAATTTACAGAAAAAACACTAACAGTAACACTTCATTGGGAACTAAATACACTGAGACCAAGCTACGTCCTAAACAATAAGCTAAGGGATTGCCACATACATGGCTGGTTATAAAATTAGAGAATGATATTATATGATACAAATGTAACATTAGCCACTATGAGCCTACTAATCATCACCCTCATTGCGCCGGTCATCTTGGCCACCTCTACCCTCTCGTGCCATTCTGTTGCCATCTGATCCTTCTGCTAGTCTACCTTCACCAGCCATTTCATCATATGGCCGTTTTCTCCAAGTTCGCTCTTGTTCCAAGGATTGTCCATGGGATGGATGTTCTCCATCTGTTTTTTGAAGCCAAAAAAAAAGAAAAAACGGTAAAACAAGTTGCATTGTTCCACCATCAATGAAACCATTAAGCCCTTTGGTGAGGAATGAGTTCCGTACAACATGAGCCAAAATGATACGGAAAAGTTTTGGTTCATTCATTCATTGCAGCATTTCACTTGTCTTGAATATGATGGAAATTCAAGACAAGTAGAGCATGTTAGTTGAAGAGAAACCCCCAAAGACGCATTTGAGGCCAGAGGCCCCACTCGTTTGCACTACTGAAAGAATAACGTTAAAATCTACCTTGACAGATTAGACTGTATATACAACTATTACAGGTTATATCTTAAATATTGAAAAACTGCAACAATGATACAACAAGGCAGAGCGTCTTCACTGCATGTAATATAAACAAGGTCATGTGCAATTAGTTATTACCACTTTCACCGTCAGAGGCATCTTCAAGCCTTGCAATTGCATCAACCAGGGCTTGCTCTTGTTCCTGCAGGGACAAGGAAGATATAAATCCCGCAAATGAAAAACTATGACCAGAAAAAGATGTTTGATTCTTACTTTCAGCACTTTCTTTGCTTTCTCAATTTCCATTGGATCAGGATGGCTGGCACCAAAAACTTTCTCCACCTGCTCAAAATCAATCCATAAGAAAGAGTAATGGAATTTATTTTCAACTGATATAATGCTTCAACATGCATCCTTACCTCCTTAATTAGAGTATCTGTATGAAGAATCTCAATATCACCCAAAGCCTTCTTCCCAATGCCATTCTGTGATAAAGGGAAGTCCTTTTTGAAATGACTCTTTGTGGTCCCTCTGCCTCTTCCTGCACCAACAACTCCCCCACCACGCGCCATGGACTTCTTATTCCCACGACCAGGTCCAGGTCGGCCACCTTTACGAAAAATTCCTGGCTCCTCAACACTCCACCTAATATCTTCGGGTGATATCTGCCAGCAACAAATATACAGATGAGTACTTGGTAGTCACTCAGAAGGAAAATTATTGATATTGAAAAAATCATATTTCAAACATAAATTGCCCGACACTGAAACAGTTAGTAATTTATGGACAGGAGACAAAGTATCATGAGTAATATCCCAATGCCACATCAAGCAAATTACTAATTGATCCTGAAGAAATTGCATAACGACCCAGGCATAATAGAATACAAACTTGCTTGGGCAATGCCAGAGGAGACAAACTTGTTTAACATAAAACCCTAGCCCAATGTACAACTTAGCGCACGTGTTAGTGCATACATACACCCCGCAGAAAGGGAAGATTAGAACAAAGTCCGTGCCAATTCAAAATTTCAGACCATAGGTTAAACCTCTGGGACAGAACATTTAACACCAGAAAGCAGTCAGCCAATATCCAGATACATAACCATGTTTATAGAAGGAACAATCAGAAACTGCAAAAAAATTTCGTGTCATCTGTGTCTCATGTTTAGCAGTGAGAAATACTGACAACACAATCCTGAATCTTTTTTACATTTCACAGTTTCTGGCACACTGATAGAAGTCTCTTCAAGTGTGTTGGGCAGGGGGACTGGGTTTCTATATCATAAACCATTACTGCTGTAGGATCTCATGGGGAAGTACAACTGAAAATATCAGGTTACTGACCTAAGGACAAGGGATTTATTATCATTACCATCATAATCATTAAGCAACAAGTAATTAAATTACCTCTTTGAGATTGACCCACTCCCATGTTTCTGCATCTGTGTTCTTGTCATAAACCAAAGCATGCCTCCCCTATCAATGTGAAGAAAATAGAGAGGAGCAATGTTTAGAAAAAATTTAAAAACTAGCATAAAAACATAATTTATAAAATATTTTTTTTTGTATCTCATTCAAAGGGAGGACAGACAGTTTTATGGTCGTATTGCGATATAAGAGCTTTATAGAAGTGGTTATCATCAGGCCACCGGGTCCAGACTTCCTTCCCGATCAATGGATCAGAACTAGTAGCCTCTGCAGCATCACTGGTTGCAAAACCAGAGCCACCTCGGTTAGAAACTTGGGTCCCTCCAGTCAAACCTCTTGGAGTATACTGCATGGACTTCATCAAAGATCCAACAAAGAACAATATCAACAAAAAAAGATGGCAACCAAAGACATTTTTTTTAATTCATACCAAGATATCATTTATATCATACTGGAAACAATCCAACTTACTGATTTGGTCTTCTTGCCTTTAGGTCCAGAGGGAGGACCTCGTCTCAGCGCTGATGTTGATGGTTGCATGGGTGGATGCAAGGCAGGAGAAGGGGCCCCAATGGACAACGATTGTGATGTTTTTTGTTTCTTGTGCGAAGCTGAGACAGTAGGACTAGGAATAGGATCATGAACAGGCAGGGAAACACTTGGCATCCCGGGTTGAAGCCCACGTGCCTTTCTCCACTCCCTAGCATTATAATACAGTCATATTTTCCTATCAAAAACCAAAACACTAAACAGAAATCATTAGACAAAAAATAATTCAACCTTATTCTCCGGATGATGTCATCAGCATTAACCCTGGCTAAGAGCTCCCTATGCTCCTCATCTGATACTCTTAACTCTTTTCTGAGTTCTGTGATTAAACTTTCCTTTTCCTGGAGAAGAAAAAATCACAAAATGCTTCCAAAATCGAGCAACAATTTCTTTGGAAGATAATTACAATGCAAAGAAAGAATTTGAAGGATACCCAAGTAATTGCATCAGACTGAGCTTTAAAGGCCCGCAGAACTGAACTGTATGCTTCTTGTTCAATGTTGTGGATTTGAGTTTCCATATCACCGTGCATCCTCGCTCCCGGAACAGAGCCAACAACTGCAGACCTTCCATTTCCAGCAGTTCGTACACCACTTTGAAATCTATTCCTACGCGTTGGTGGGAGATCATCATCAGTTCCTGCAATTACAATGCAGAAATATTAATAAGTAGATACAGGAAAACATGGAAGAAAAAATGAGAAAAACACAATGAGAAAAAGTGAATCGGCTATGATAAACTTAAAAAAAATTGAAGTGCTGTATGGATATAGTCGAAGCAATGTCACACTTCCATTTGCATAACAACTCCTCTGCATATGAATATATCCTTTTCAGGTTTTTTTGGTCCGTCCCTCAAAGGAAAAGACTAAGCAATTCACACGCTTACGTTCTTTTGCTCAAGTTCACATTTTCCCATCTAATAGATTTTTTGCATCAAGATTCAAACCATGAAATGGCTCAGCCTCTCACCCTCTATTCAGTGGTTGGTAAAAGTTGAAACCAAGACTTGCCTCAACCTTACCACATCCTTTGATGATGTGAACCAAAGCATAATGGCAGATCTTTTTCAAAAGTCACCACATTGGGAGTGACAAGGGACCTTCTAGGTAAACATAAATCACCCGTCTCCATATCTCCCAAAGCACCAATTCAAGAAAATTTTATGTTGCCTCAAACCAACATAAGTACCGACTGAACTTGCGAAATTCCACTTCAGCACAAGTAAAAAACAGACAATTTCTGCAAAATCTCAAATCGTGAAAAACTTTCAATCAATTTTGAATAAGGCTTTGGAATAATTATGCTGTCCCAATTCCCATTATTAGCAGAAACTAGGGTATCAAATTAAGCTCCAGATAGCTCGAACAAAACAAATTTAAATGTTTGTAGCAAAGCAAAAGAAACAAATTATATGCAACTCACCACTACTGTCGGAGAGTGCGTAGTCCATTGCAACTCCTCAAATTCAATTCTTTAACTTAACCCTTGTCCCCACTTGGACAGAGCTCAGAAACGAGAAGACACAAAATCCCTCAAAATCACAAACAACAAACACCTGCTAAAGGAGAAGAAAGCAAGCAATTAATGGAATTGCAAGTACACTTTTTGTATTTCAGCAGTAAATCAACCTGCGAAGCTTGAAACCCCCTCACCTCTTATTTGTGCTACAAAGTTCCAAACTAGAAAACCCTAAATCAAACAAGCACTTCAACCTGGCTGTAATTCACAGCTCAAAACCCTACAGAACCATGGAACTAAAATAGACAACTCTCGAAAAACGAACTCCCCTTGCCCAAAACAACGGATACAAAGACAAACTTGGGACAATTGACCCCGAATGCAACCAAAAGTAATAAACCCTAATTCACAAAATCAATCTTCCCGAAGGAATCCCAAAAACACACCAAACAAAACTGCAAAAGACTTGGTCTTCGATATACTACTTACCCACAGGAGACGCGAAACCCATCAGATTTCACGTTAGGAACAGAACCCTGAAAGCTCCAGAGCCAGGTAATGTTTCGTTTCTTCAACGAACCCACACCATAAAGACTCGAGCTTTAACCTTAAATTGGGTTGAAACACTTGCAATTGGAGCTCCAAACGTAATCCGCTAAGCTGAAATTCTGCGTTGCTCGATTTTGAATGAGGGAGTCGGAAGAGCGAGGTTTTCGATATACTTCCGATGGAATTTTGACGGGTTTTGAGGGGTAAATTGGGGATTTCGAAGTGTATTTTTGGGGTTGTCCGAAGTGGGAGCTTTGATTCGAGTTGAACGTGAAAGGAAACACTAACGAAAGAACGAAGACGGACTTGAACAAATTTTTATTTTGTTTATTTTGTTTTTCTTCTACAGTTAATAATCCTGTTTGAGTTCCGGGACGCCTGTTACAAATTTTGCAAGGCCTATTGTTTTATTATTTTCCTGCGGGAAGGACAAAATAAAAAAAAAAAAAAGTCCATGGGATTAGAATGAAGATTATCAAAAAAATCAAATCAAACAATTCAAACTAGGGACTCTGTTAGAAGCAGAGAATGACATTCTTATGATTCTACTTGCAGTTCAAACCAATGCTAAGTTCAATTCAATTACTAAATTTTTAGTTTTGTAGCTGTATTTTTTCTTCAAAAGTCTTGTAGCTCTACTCTCTATGTAAACACTAGTAATATATTTCTTAAATTGTAATGGAATTGTTATTTAAAAATTTTGATAAAATTAATATATCACAAATAGATATAGGAATGATATAGAAACCAATGTGGGGTTGGTCCAAGTGGTAAGCGATTTGGTTCCGCTTAAGCGAAGTCTCGGGTTCGAGTCCTTGTGTACGCAGAAAATTCTCATTGGGAGACTCACCCACCATACCCAGGTGCGCGACACGGGTCGACCGGATTACTCGGGGCAAAGTTCCAGATACCGGCTGGGAAACCAAAAAAAATAGGAATGATATAGAAATAAGAAGAGTAAACTAAATTTTTTTTTTCCCTTAACAAAAGGAGCTAAAGTGTCTATGACGATAAAGAGCTTTTTGTCTTGTTCATACATAGTAAAAATTTCAAGGATCGTTTCACCCCAAGATCATGAATTACATCAATCCCAATTGATTACTGATATAGATAGGCTCAACCCTATATACAGGCCCAAAGACGGGAGGGTCAAGGACCCGGACCGTAGACGAGGCCCAATACTTGGAGGCCCGTTTGACCTTATCTGTCGGCTCATCAAGAGGAAATCCGACCGTGACCAATGACAACGTGACACGTGGACAACATAATCTCATTGTCTTGTACTATATATACATAGAAAATATCAAAGGAAGGGGATATCTCTTCCCCGACTCTCTCTCCCTCACTCGGTTTTTTACCGATTTTCTCTCTACTGTGTATCATTGATAATTACAATCAATAAAGGCACCCCCCACTTTCTGTTTTATATCAGTTTCGTTCCGTTGTCGGGAACGATTTGAAAGCCATATAATCCATCCAGCCATCAACCGTTCAATCCATTGGAATATCATCAACAAACGACAACGATTTCAGCGTGCACAGAATCAGCAAACCAACAACAAGCGTTCAGAGCATCAATACATCAACAGATTTAACGGATCCAGCATATTTACAAATAGCAAACATGTTTGTTTAATCGTAAATTTGTTTAACCATCTAGCTAACAGTATTTCAATTCCTGAACTTGTGCAGGAGAATCAAAGTCAAACCATTCATAGCGACATATGGAGGAGAGCTGCCGGGAAACAGCGAGATAAACCCGATCTGGTCGCTCGAGGAGGCCGTGGACTGCGGCTGTTCGTGGCTCTGGACTCCACTGCAAGAAGCTGTCGCAAAGCAAGGAATCGCTTGCTAACAGCCGTGGATGAAGGCAGATCGTGGTGAAGACGAGGTTATCGGAGCTGAGAACTCGACATCCACGCGAGATCTGGCGAGATCTAGCTTCGCCGACTGCAAATCCGGCCACGCAAAGGAAATAAAGCCCCATGGAGGGGCAGGAGAACTCCGGAGATGAACTGGAGGTCATGAACACACAATCATCAAGGTTGATTGTCTTTACTTTGTTGCTGACTCGCTGATGAGGAGAGGAGGCCTTTGGCGTCGAGCTGACACACGTGAAGGAAGGCGGTTGCCTGACGCGCCACCACCGACACCGGCTGGTGTTGCCTTCATCGGGGTCGGATTCAAGTAGAATGGTTTGGGCATGGTTTTCTAAGGTATGGTGATTGTGGCAAAAAACAAAGGGATAAAAAAAATATTAAATTTAGGGAAAATAGTTTTCCGAAATTAAATAAAAAAGTAAAAATAATTTAAAAATGAACAGTATTCAGGTCCACAATACACGTGTCAGCAGGATGACAACTCACCGGTTGTAGGCTGTAAAAAGGACAATGTGTTCCGGTAAATTGTAAGTTGAGGGACAACATAAACGAAAAATAATAAAGAGGGACAACAAATGCAAAATCGTTTAAGTAGAGGGACATAAAAAACTTTTAACTCGTCGAAAATGTATTTGGCTAAAATCGATGATGCAACGTATTCAAGATTTATACGGATTGGATAGTGAGAAAATTATTCCAACAACGATTTATGAAGATAATGTTGCCTGCATTGTCTAATTGAAGGAAGGATACATAAAATGCGATCGGACAAAACCTATATCATCAAAATTCTTTTTCACTTACAATCTTCAGAAGAAAGCTGATATTTGTGTTCAACGGATTTATTCAAGTGACAACCTAGTAGATTTATTTACGAAATTACTTCTTACTTCAACTTTTGAAAAGTTGATAAAGAAGATTGGTTTATGCTGACTTCGAGATATCAAGGCATGCCAAAATGAGGGGAGTAGAATACGCGCTGTTTTTTTTTTTTTCTTCACCAAGTTTTTTTCCCATTGAGTTTTTCTTGTTAAGACTTTTAATGAGGCAGTTCTTCCTAAGTGTATTCTATCCAATGTATAATAACATTCAAGGGGGAGTGTTATGGATATATAAGTGAATGTCATTATTACCATATAGTGAAAATTGATTTTTGCCATGTTCGAATTTACCTCCAATAAATATTTTACCTAACACCTAACATCCATTTGGATTTATCTCTTTGGTCATTTTTCTTCTATAATTCTATTTGTCTTAACCTTAATATCATTTTCTTTTACTTAACATCTATTTGATTTTATTCATTTTAAATTAGTCAAACTCATATATTTTTATCCTTCTATTTTTAACTAAATAGCCTTTCATTCCTTCATATTTCTACCTTAGTATCTCACCATAAATTTTACTTCCCTTCTAGTTCTTGTACACTTTTTTTCTCAAACTCCTCCATTTCACCTTAATTATTCTCCATTATCAATATTATTATCAAAGATATATTATTAATTGTATTTCTTCTTTAATTTTAAAAGAACAACAAACTCCTCCATTTCACCTTAATTATTCTCCATTATCAATATTATTATCAAAAGTATATTATTAACTGTATTTCTACTTTAATTTTATAACGCAGAATAATAAACACTATAATAGATACACTAATTTAGGGTGTGTCATAAAGTTAGGAAGGAGTGAAGGAGGAGAGGAGAAGACCATGACTAAGTTAGAACTTTTTTACATTCTCTTCTTTCTTTCCAAGTTCCAACAACTTTTCTCTCACGGATAAAAAAATACCCTTGGACAAGTCTTTTGTTCCAATATCCTTTGGATTTTTTTTTTTTTTAAGGCAATCCTTGGAACTTAAAAGTTGTCAACAGGTAACCATCATTGACATGAAAACATCCCAATAAAAAAAAGCATGAAAAATTCATCCCACCAACATAAGAATAAAAACTGGGAATGAAGGAAGACATTCGTTAAATCTTAGCCGCACATTCTAATTCTGCATAAGAAAAGGGTTATGCACCATTTGTATACCTCAAGTTTTTCTTTTGTCCTGATCGTATACCCCAGAGTTTCTCTGTCTCTTTTATGTATCTCGAGTTTCAATTTTTGTCTTTTTCATGTACCTCGGGCAGCCCAAGCGATGACATGGCCATCTATCGGGGTTCACTTAACACGTGACATAATGACATTGGTGCCAAATGGATATTATTATGGGTCCCACCTTATTTCTCAAATATTCTAATTTGCGGATCCCACAAAAATTCCCATGTGGCACCATGTCAAGTGGACCCGGACAGATGGCCATGTCATCGTCCGGGCTGCCCGAGGTACACAAAAGGGAAAGAAATTGAAACTCGAGATACATAAAAGGAACACAGAAACTCGAGGATATACGATCGGGACAAAAAGAAAACTCGAGGTATATAAAAGGTGTTTAACCCCATAAGAAAACAACCCAACCAATCGTGAAATCATATGCAGATAGCATCACAACTTCACTACTTTTTACATTCTCATTTTTTTTTTATCCAACAACTTAACTCTCACAAATCAAAACATAGAAGATGACAAAACATAACTTTGGACAAGTCTTCATAGTCATACACCCCTGACTAAAAGAGCATGAAAAATTAATCCCACCAAAGAATGAAAACTAAATGTGCTTAAATTTATTACAAGTTAAGCATCACATAGCCGTAATTGCTGGAAATGAGTATCCATTAGAAGTTAAAAGATCATTTTGTGGCCAATTAAGCCACCAAATTGCTAAAGACTGTGGATCTGGTTTGAAAACCTTGTTATTATTCAGCCAGAGCAACGTATTGTAGCCAGCCAACATCGTTGAGCGGCACCATTCTTGTCTTCTAACTTCTAAGCTAGTCCTCAGCCGAGAACCACCAGCGACCATCATATGTCTCGTCTCGAGCCATTATTAGTGGACCAACTGTAGAGAACCCAAAAATGAATTAGATAAGAATCAAACTTACGCAGTTAGTCAAGATTCAAATTGCCATCAATTCAGAAGCAAATAAATGTGTCTTGTCTCGTTTTCTGCATGGAATTTGTCGTAATTTCCTCCGTTCCAGTTGCCAATTAAGCTACCGGCATCATTATCCGGAATGGATTGCTTTTAGATACACTACTACCCTTCATCCAAACAAGAATTTATGCTTTCCTAATTCTAGTATGAGAATATTTATTTGAGATCACAGCAGCAATAGGTAAGTACCTTTCAGTATTCTATCAAAAAAAAGAAAAGCAACTTATATATACCTGCAAGGGGAGTTTAACGAATTCTCCATCGATTTCAACTTTTGGGATACGAGATATCTTGTGCCAATCATCCGCAACATCATTCTGGTATCTTCGCTTCAGCAGAGTACATCCCCGGATTTCCAGATGCTCAAGGGAGGAGGGCAGCCCTTCCTCCGGTAAGCATTGAAGGCTGTCGCAATTGGCGATATTCAATTTTCTAAGGGAAGTGAGGTGTTGAAGGCCCCTATGGTTGAGATGCTTCAGATTTACGAATGACCAAAGGTAGAGGAAGTTTAGATTGGAAGGTAGAAGCAGCTTCTCCTCTGGGAAGGAGAGGGAGTCATGGTCATCCTCAATGATTAAAGAGGAAAGGCAAGAGAGTTTGTGGAGATCCCATTCCGTGCGCCTGGCCATCAGCTTGTTGCAGCTACTTACACGCAGTTCTTGTAATGTGGCTGGCAAACTTCCTCCAAATGAGCCCAGTTCTGGGCAGTGAGTGACATCCAGTTTTTGTAAATTAGCTGGCAAAAGTCCTCCAAACGACTCAAATGCTGGACAATAAGACACCATCAGGTTTTGTAAATTAGGAGGCAAAGGTCCTCCAAATGAATCTAGTTCTCCACCAAAAGACACCTCCAGGTTTTGTAAATTGGCTGGCAAAGGTCCTCCAAAATCTAGTTTTGGACAATCAGACACATTCAATTTCTGTAAATTAGCAGGCAAAGCTACTCCAAAAGACTCAAATGCTGGACAGTTACCGATGGTCAGTTCCACAAGTGAAGGGAGAGGCGGTAGTGACTTAAAACTTGCGCAGTTCCATATATAAAGGTCAGTCAGAGCAGTGGACAAACTTGGAGGAGGACCAGGGATCTCAGCAGAAAGGGATTCCAGATTGTCGCAGCTCCTAATGTGCAGACTCTCCAGGCTGGGGAACTGGTCTAGTAGGAAGCGCTTGATTCCAGAACACTCCACCATTACAATACTTTGAGTCACCCGAACACACCCCGTGGGCTCTAGTAGCTTTACCAGGGATTCCATGGACGGGATTGTTCCAATCTTTAAATGGTATAGTCTGGGACTACATGTTAGTTTACATAATTCCACAAATTCATACGAATCCAGCTTCTGTATAGTTACTTTGCAGATTTTGTTGGACCTTGGAAGCTTGTCCAGCTCCAGTTTACAGCATCGGATGACCTCAAGGACTTCTAAACAAGGAAGCTCAAAGGGCAGGCTGACCCTTAGATTATTGCATTCTCGAATAATAAGCTTTTTGAGAAGAGGGAAAGTGTAAATATCATCACAGCTGCTCCACTCCGACCATCCTGACATGTTTTTTATTGACAGAGTTTCCAACGATGGAAATAGTTTCTTCTCATCCGAGGAATGCATCCCATAAAACTCTCTACCCACAGTTTCCACACCCTCAAGTCCATCTATCACCAGGTGTTTTAGGAATTCTAGTCGTCCAAGCAGTGGTAAAGAGCAACAATTCCTGCATTGACGGAGGCGAATAGATTCTACATTTTTCAAGGAATTAGTAGGATCTGTTATCCACAATGGGAAAATCATGCCTTTGTATCCTTTAACAGTAACACTTCCAACATCCTCGTGAGGCTGCAATTTCTCCAGTAACTCTTCATCATGATGAGTTCTACCATCCCCATCATTCCATATGAGTTTTAACTTTGTGATGTGCGTCTTACCCTTCAAATTGGCTTCTTCGGCATCCTTTACATCCATCACATTTTGTAGATTTGAAATACGAAGATGTCCTCTCAATTGCATTAGACTCCCTAGCTCTTTGATGCTGGAAGACGACATCCCGCACTGATCAGCTCCCACAAAAAAGTTGGACAAGCTTTGGAGCCTTGTTAGCTTACCCATTTGCGGTGGCATCCCTTGCAACCCTGTCCCTCCGATATCAAGACAACACAACTTGACCAATCTCGCAAACTCACCTGGCAACTCTGTGAGATGATGACAACCAGCCAATAATAGAACTTGCAAATGATACAGATCACACAAGGAATCTGGCAACCTTTTGATTCGCGTCCATCGAAGATCCAGGTGGTGCAAATGCCTCAAATGATGGCAAACTGAATCTGGCAACTCTCCTGCAATTGGATACCTTGGTATAGATAACACTCGCAGCCTCTCAAGTTTGCTTAGAAAGTCAAGTCTTCCCTCACCGCCATTACTAGACCGCTGATAATTTGGCCGCCCAACAAGTAAAACGGAACGCAAAAGCGTACTGGCTTCATAGACGACTGCCTCAAAATTTTCATTGTAACTAGATTTTGCATATGACAAGTGACGAACCCTTTGACTTGGCTTCCGTGAAGTATCATCATCCAACCGGAAGAAAAAATCTCCAGATACTTTAGTGGCCAAGTCATGTAGCAGGTCGTGCATAGTGAAACATGATGGATCATCAACCGATTGCTTGAAAAATGACCTGGACAGCAGATCGTGGAAGTACTCTTCACCCACACGTATCTCCATTTTAATTGTTTCTTCTGGAAATAAGAACTCCTCTCCCATCCACAAACGAACCAATTCTTCCTTTACGAATTCGTAATCTTTTGGGAATAGAGTGCAATATGCAAAACAAGGTTTTAGATTTGAAGGAAGAGATCGATAACTCAATTCCAGAACTGAAAAGATCCTGTCTTCAGCCAATGAATTCCAGGCATTGCTTTCTTGTATCTCCCTCCATTTCTCGATATCTCTACTGGATCGTAGGACCCCTCCAAGGACTTCTGCAGCCAAAGGCGAACCCTTGCATTTTCTCACTATTTCTTCTCCAATTGTTACCAGCCTAGGAAGATGGGCACTAGAATTCTCTCCTGTAAAAGCACGTGAGGCAAACACAGACCAACAAGCCTCCTCTGCTAATTCTCCCAGACAATATGGATTTTCCGAGAAGATAGAGGATACACTTTGGTTGCGGGTAGTAACAATGATCTTACTTTCTGGGGAGGAGCCCTCTAGGAGGGGATCGAGAAACTTGTGCCATGCTTCACAATTATCATACCACACGTCATCCAAGACAAGCAAGTAAGTGTCCTTACTCATGATGCGCTTCAGCTCTTCGTGCAGCAGGTTTGGAGACTGTTTCTTCGGAGATCCGCCAAGCTCCTCGAGGACCAGTGCGGCCACCACTTTCTGGATGTCTGTTTCTTCTGAGACACAGACCCATCCTTTACGATCTTTAAACTTTTCTCCAACTCTTTTATCGTTGTACACTGCCTGAGCAAGAGTGGTCTTTCCGATGCCTCCAAAACCAATTATGGGAATGCATTTATGCTTAGCATCCTCGGACAACACACACTTGACTATGTCTTCCAACTCCTTTTCCCTCCCATAAAAAAAACTTGATCCTATAAGAGAAGTTGTTGGCTGTCTAGGCTGAGGTGCTTCTCCTCCAATCTTCTCTATCAAACCAAGGGTATCCTTTTGTTCCAGCAAAGCTTTAAGCCTCTGCACGATGCTCTCTAGTTCTGGTTGCATCTCGTGCATCTTCTTCTTCTTACCAGGAATAAGGTGAGAAATGAACTTTCTCACCTTCTTTCTAGAGGTGTGAGCCTGGTGGGGAGCAGATCCCCGGACGTTTATCTCCATAGCCTCCAACAGGTAATCTGCTTCATAGACAGCCTCCTTTAGGTCATAGAGCCACTCTTTCACTTTTTTGTTAGTGATCTGCTTCTCCTCGGCATCATTGAGCAGCTTCCCGATTGATCCAAGAGTTGTCTTCAGGTTCTCGAGGAGATTCTTGTCGAACTTCTTTTGGTTGAAAAGGGTGTCAATGATGCGATCACCTGCCTTGTTCAACAACGGACTAATGAAAGGGGACACTATTGCAACTGCCAGTTCGGCCATGACTTTCTTTTAGCTATTGCTTGCTTTGCTAGTGAAAAAATGAGAAAACACGATGGATGCAGGAAAGGTAAGAACAACACAAAAGAGAAGAGAAAGGTTTCAACTTTGAGTCAACAACTTCTTTATCAAGTTCACATACCAAGTGAAGGACCCACAGAATTAATATTTGTCTGACGTATCGATGGACTCAACTCAAACCCACATTATGGCCAACCTTCTCTCCGTACTAAACTTCTCTCCTTGTGAAACACGTTTTCAGCTTTTCTACCCCCCTCAATTATTCTTTAACCTCCTCCTCCTGATTGATTGGCAGCATTGTTAAGTACTGTACATCCCTCCAAGTGTAATTAGTGAACTCGTTGTGTGAACTCGTTGTGGAGGAGAGGGGATCATAGGTTGATAGGCTTCATTACAAATTACCCCCTGTATTTTCGGTCAAACTAGGATCACCCCCTGACAAAAAAAAATCGGTATTTGACCCCTTAAACTTTGTATTTTCACAGTTTACCTCATTCCGTTAGGGTTTTTACACTGGTGTTAGTTGAGTTAACAGAATGCACGGATGATCGACACGTGGCAAGATCATTACCGTTCGATTCTAAAAAATTATATAAAAAAGGAAAAAGATAAATTATTTAATGAAAAATTAATTCTTTTCACATAAAAAGGAAAAAAGAATTTTACTCAACAAAAAATATTTTTTTAACAAAAAGGAAAAAAAATTCTATTCAACAAAAAATTATTTTTTATTTTTTTATACAGAAAAAGGTAAAGAAAGAATTCTACTTAAGAAAAATTTATTTTTCTACATAAAATAAAAAAATTATACTCAACAATTTTTTTCCTACCAAAAAAGGGTAAAAAGAGTTATACTAACAGGAAAAAAATCTGATAAAGAAACACACTAATTAAAAAATCCAAACGGAATATAAAAATCAAACAAAAAACACAAAAAATTTATTATCTCCTTCAACCATAAACACCCACCAACGAAGCCGCACCACCAGACACCCACCCTCCCTCTCCATTCTCTTTCAGCCGCCTCTACTGTCATCGTCGTCATCACCACATGCTGTCGTCGTCGCCGCCACCATCACCATCATTACATGGTGTCCTACCTCCTCCTCTTCCCCCGCCTCCTACCTCCTCTCCTTCCTCTTCCCCCGCTGCCTCCTCCTCCTGATTCGTTCTCTGCTTCTATTGTCGTGTCTTCGCAGCAAAGCAGCTCTTGGACCCGGAAGAGGTGGATGTGATGCACCCTCTGGATAAAGAGAAAGGAATCACTCTCGAAGATTTCCCTCTCCTTCTTCTTCTTCTTCTTCCTCTTCACCAGATCTAACACAAAACAACAACACCCTCCTCAGCTCCCTCGGCACCATCTTCTTCTCCGACGTTGGCAAGTCCGGCTTTGTTACCAACAATCTCTCTCAGACCCTCACCTCCCCTCCATCCGCTCCTCCTTCCTCTCCCCCCTCCACACCCTCCACGGCGACATCGGCCCCCTCTCCTCCCTCGACGTCCTCGTCCTCCTCAGCAAGTCCGGCAGCACCGAGGAGCCCCTCCGCCTCGTGCCCTTCGCTCGGGCCAAGGATGCGTTGCCCATGTTTTGTTTTGTTTATTATGTGTGTGAAATTGAAATTAAAATTGAAAAGGGTGGTGGGTTACAACCGGTGGTGAGGTAATGGATTGTGGGAGAAGAGGGTGGTGGCGAATTGGTGGTTTCTATAGGTGGAGGGTTAAGTGGGGGTGAGGATGGTGTTGTGGTTGTGGGGGCGGCGGAATCGTGGGTGGGCGAGGTGGTTGGGTTGGCCGGTGAAGAAGAAGAAGAAAAAGAAAAAGAGAAAGAGAAAGAGAAAGAGAGAAGAAGAAAAAAAAAAAAGAAAGGAAGGAAGAAAGAAAAAGGCGGGTGAAAGAAGAAGAAAAAGAAAAAAAGAAAAAAAAGAGAAAAAAACGGAAAAGAATAAATAAGAAAGAAAGACAAATCAGGGTGGTGAGGAAAAAAAAGGAAAAAAAAGTAGAAAGAAAAATAGATACAAATCAACGGTCTGGAATAATACACGTGTCCACCATCCGTAGTCTCCGTTAAGTCTTATGACAGAAACGGAATCGGGTCAACCATAAGGGGTAAACCGTGAAAATATAAAGTTTAAGGGGTCAAATACCTGTTTTTTTTGTCAGGGGGGTGATCCTAGTTTGACCGAAAGTACAGGGGGTAATTTGTAATGAAGCCTAGGTTGATATAAGTGTTATTCTGATGTTTTGTACTGCTTCATCACAGTTTTAATACATGTTACAACCAACAAAAAAAAGTAAGTACTCTATTGGTAATCCGGTGAGCTCATCTACCTTTAGCTCGTGTATGTTTTTAACCTTCGGTACAAGAAGTTGTTTTGTTAATTTTTCTTTTTCCCTTCTTGTCTAATCTTTTTTTTGTAGAAAAACGGGGAAGATCATTACATCATGAAGTCCCTACCCCTGCGGCATCCAGCACTAGCTGGTTAATACAAAAAAGTAGGGGGCGTATCAAGAGTAGTTAGGGCTAAATTGGAAGTCAAGCTGTGTTTGGCCTCAGCTACTCCATTTGCCTCCTGAAAAGTATGGTGGACCGAGACTTGCCATCGGGGATTGAGCAGCTTCCGGACACATTCCATGAGGGGAAGTCTTTCAGACCGTAGTAGTCCTTTGTTTTTTTTTTCTTTCCCTGATCGGGTATCTGGAGCTTTGCCCCGACTAATCCGGATCCGACCCGCGTTGCGCACCTGGGTATGCTGGGTGAGTCTCCCAATGGGACATAGTAGTCATTTGTTTAAGTTCTGTTTTTTTTTTCTCGAAGTTTATGTTTTTTTACTTGAGAACATAGCATACTAGACCTGACAATTCGTGTTGTCGTGTCGGATTCGTGTCAGGTTGAATAGGTAAACAGGTTCTGATTCTTCAAACCGACCCGACCTATTTAATAATCGTGTCGTGTCGTGTCCAAAGCGTTTATTATCGTGTCGGGTTCGGGTTAACCTGCGGGTTACCTATTAACTCTAACAAGCCTAAAGATAAGTTTGAAATTTTTCTATTTTGCACAAGTCGTTGTATTTTTTGGTCAAATAGGCATATAATCAGATTTTATCATATATTAAATAAAATTATAAATTATAGAATCATATTCTAATAATATTTTAAAGAATTTATAAAACTATTTATAGATAATTTTAATAATTTTAGCCTTAAATATTAAATAGTCTTATATTAAATCAATAAAATATCTGTATCCTAAATATAATCGGATCATAAACAGGTAACCATCGGGGTTAGCGAGTTAACTAACGACCTGACCTGCTAATTTTTGTGAAGGCCCGTATCCCAATTTAATAAAATATAATAATTAAATGAAAGAGATTTACCAAAATACCCTTGAAACCCGGGATACGAATACCGGTGCTTCAGCACACAACATTATCCATAGAAATTTATTAACACCGAGATGTCATAAAATGAAAGAAATAAACCGGCTTAACAAGTCGTAAGCCACCACGGCATCACGCCGAAATATCATCACAAAATTAAACTCCGGCAAAACGCCGATAAAGAAATGAAACATTTATGACATTTCAAATTAATTCTCATGTAGCGGAAGATGAAATAATATAAAAATCAAGGTAGAGAAAATAACATGCATATGGGCCCTATGGATCCAATTCGAGAGATGATGCACAACTACCTGCTGAAGTATCAGCGTCTGAACTCCGAGTCGAAGGTAAAGGTGAGACAACTCGTTAACTAAAGTCTGAAAAACAACGGTGGCGATTATGTGAGTCGCCTACTCAGTGAACATTAAAAGTCTATGTATACATGAAAGTGAAGTCATGCTTGTAGGGTGAGTAGTTCACGAGCACAAGTACAACATACAAGCAATATCAGAATCACACACCAACACATAAACATCATATTGTATTATTGTCTTTATGATTTGGATTCAATGTACTTTATTATTATTACTTCGGGCCCTCTACTGTGAGTCAAGTCTCGGTAGCGCATCTGATCAGATCCGGGTGTGAAACCCAACTATCGAACCTCAGAAGGGGTAGATTCTGAGGTCTAAAACCACCGATAAATCTCGAGTGGCCGCTAGCTACCTGAGGGTGCACTCAGACACACCTAACTGGTGCAAGTCTTCCAGGGGTGCACCTACATCCCCTGGGATACCATGCTAAACAACATAAAGTGACCCGAGGGTACCCAACCCTCCCTCGGGGCTACCAGCCGACTCCACAGTAAAATTAATATTTTATTCTTAATTACACTTTTACATTTCTATTGAAATACATTATGTTTTTCAGGGATGTGTGAATTCTATGTGTTTTGTTTCATCCGGGCCTTCGGCCATAACCACACACCATCACCAAAACATAATACATGTTATTTTCAATAACGATTCCATATATAGAAATTAGGCATGTGAGAACAATCAGGTATACAATTCCAATCCGCATGTAGCAAACAAGGCAAGTAAACAAACAAACCACACCAATATGCATTCACAAAACATATATATAAATACTTGTAATGTCACCTAAAAAATGCAGATTATGACTTCTCCCCGATCTGAGTCTACAGCTCCCGAGGTATCTCCCGTGCCTGAACACCGGTACATAATATAATCACTAAACCCATTTTTCTTTAAAAGTAAAAACGTGTATGCATGCTAAAGGTATGCTCCAATCGAGTAACTCCCATCCCTAACTATCCGATTAAGATTTCTGGTCTAAGCCCAAAAGAATATTTTCTCATCAATAGCTCCAAAGAAAAAGGAATCTAAGGTTCACCGGTCTAAGTCCATAAACAATTCTCGGGCCTAAAGCCCACTAAATCCTTAATCATGAATTCTGGGCCGAGGCCCACTTTCCTAAATTCATATTAACCGATTTTGAAGTTGGGCTTCGAGCCCGTTCTTAAGTCCGTACTTTAATTATCCGTGATTGGGCCTTAAGTCCATAAAAACCTTCTAAACTTTATAATGAGATTATTGGGCTTGGGCTCGGTTCTTTTCCTAAAGAACCGTTCTAAGGTTGCTCCCGAGCCCAAGAGTTGATCGGCCTACGATTCTATTCGTGTCGGTAAATCCTCCCGGCCACACACTCTAACTGTCCGCTCTCGGTAAACCACAATTCACTTGATATATATATAAATATGTATTTCGATAAATAATTCAAAATTTATGTACAAGGTATAACCGAGACAAAACATAGGTAATTACCGTCTAATAGTCGTAGAACGAGAAATATATCCGTTGGACAGAATCCGAGCCTTCGCTGGAAAATTCCCGAGCCTCGCCGGAACAGTACGTGCTCGCCGGATTCCGGTCGACTTTGCCGGGAAAAAAAAAATTCCACCACCACCGAGGAAGGATCCACAACAAGCTTCCAAGGACTACCCGAAATCCAAAAACCCCAATTCAACACACAATCACCACAGAACCTATAAAAGAAACAGACAAGGCAAGGAACCAGAAGAAGAGGTCAATCCTTACCCGAAAAATTCAAGTCCACTCTGGATCTGTTGAGTGTTGCCCAACCTGAGTCCACGCTTCACCTGCTAGATCAATCCAGCGTCATCCCACACAAGTCCGGCAGCAACCACGCCTGCCCACCGTGCATCACGGCCGACCCGGCCGAGCACCACAACCAAGACCACAACAGGCTCGACCACCACCGAACCCAACCCAGTTGCACACGCCACTGAAGCAACACAAAAGAGATAATACCGGCACCAAGAACCCCAACATGCCCGGGAAAATATAGCCACAACCACCATCAACAATTTAACAAAAACACAGAACCCGATATGGGTTAATCCCACACACCCAACTCGAGTCGAAAGGAACCAAAAAGGAGAGAAAGAGGGCGAGTCTGTGACTTACCCCAACAACAGCAGACAGCGGTGCACCGCGACCGCTCGTGTGCAGTCGCGTTCACCTCGGTAGCCCTCCCTTGGGGTTGCAGTGGCAGCAGCGTCTAAAGAAGGAGAGGATGGATGGTGTTGGTGTCGACGAGAGGGAGAAGTGGAAAAGTAATGGGTTTCGGGTACCGGCTTGAAAGGAGAAGAAACGGATGAGATAGAGAAGAAAAGGGGAAGAGATGCTGGGGCCTGACAATGTTGACAGCATGATTGAAGGAGATCGTGGGAGACAAGAGCCGTTGAAGGCTGCGGCGGAAAAGGAGAAGAACGGGGAAAGAAAGAAAAGGAGAAGAAAAAGAAAAGAGGAAGAAAAGAGAAGGAGAGGGGTAGGCGCCTGGGGCTTGACCCAGCCGACCAAACGACGCGTCGTTTGGTTTGGCTTGGTCAACCCCCAGGTTGACCCTCCCTTGTTTTTTTTTAAAAACCCAAAACGACGTAGTTTTTATCCAAACTACGGTAAAACCTTGTGTTTCATCCCGAAACGCGTTTTATATCCGACAAAGCTCGAAAGCGACGTATTACCACTTATAATTAATAAACCCAATGGAAAATAAATTAATTTTATTTTCATTACCGAAATCTGAAATTTTGTATAAATAAAAAACGACGGGGTGTTACAATTTTTGTGTCAGGTCGGGCCGACCTATTTAGCTAAATGGGTTGAAATTTTCTGACCTATGTCTGCTAATTTCGTGTCGGATTCATGTCGAGTTGTCTTGTCAATACCCGTTTTGCCATGTCTATAACATCCTTGAATTTATCATAAGAAACAGCCAAGTACAAATATTACTGTCTTTTAGTTTACGCATCATTGGTAATTGGGGTTTGAATTAAGGCATGGAAATACCTCAATTCAAGCCCCAACTTTACCATTGTCATGTAACGAATAAATATTACGAGTTCGAGCTTAAGTATAAAGCCAAATCGAGAACAACAACACGAGGTAATGAAATAACAAACAACTAGTCTAACATTTTAGTATACAGGGACGGATCCAGGAATTTTTTTCAGTGTAGGCAAAAAAAAACAAACAGTAAAAGATAGTTTTAAAACCTATAAGTATATATAAGAATGACACCAATATAATATGAAAATTAATTAAATATTATAATTGTTCCCTACGCGGTCTCATATTTTGATAACGTTGAATTATTTGTTCATTTTCAATGTGATTAAATACATCTTTCTCAACATATGTATTCAAATAATTATTTAATAATTCATCGCCCATCAGATTACGCAAGCGACTTTTGATGATGTTCATTGCTGAGAAAGTTCTCTCTACTATTGTAGTTGCCACTGGAAGGATTAGAGCTAACTTCAAGACCAAATACACAAGTGGATAGACAATATGCTTTGTTCTCTCAACTAACTTCTTTGAAAGATCACCCATTCCGTTTAGTCTTGCAAATTCACTATCTGAACGCATATCTTCGATAAAACTTTCTGTTAGTGTAATGCCCAAAAGCCAATCATTGGATAATTATATAGTCATGTATATTTATTAAGGTTTTATTCCAATAAATATGTTTATCAGTGATAAATGCTTGCACATATTTATAACCTAAGAATATTTTATATTCTTGAAATGTCCCTAGTCGATTATTATTATAGATGAGTTGTAATAATAAATTAAGACTAGCGTATGTTGAGAATTATTTGAGATATGAATTCTACATACGGGTACAAGTTAGAGAACTTGTGGTCTGGACTTGTGGAGGCCCGTACCCCAATTTGATAAAATAAAATATTTAAATGAAAAAGAGTTACCAAAATACTCTTGAAACCCGGGGTACAAAAACCGATGCCTCAGCATACAAACATTTTCCATGAAAAAGTATTATCAACGAGATGCCATAAAATGAAAGGAATAACCGGCTTAACAAGTCGTAAGCCACCACGGCATCACGCCGAAATAATACTACAAAATAAAATTAAACTCCGGCAAACTGCCGATATAGAGGTAAATCATTTTTGACATCTCGAATTATTTCACATGCAGCGGAAGATAAAAATACTAATAAAAATCAAAGTAGAAAGTAACATGCATATGGCCCTATGGATCCCACCGAGAGATGATGCATAACTACCTGCTGAAGCATCCGCGTCTGAACTCCGAGTCGAAGGTATAAGTGGACCAGCACGCTAACTAAAGTCTGAAAAACAACGGTGGCGATTATGTGAGTCGCCTACTCAGTGAGCATTAAAAGTCTAAATATACATGAATGTGAAGTCATGCTCGTAGGGTGAGTAGTTCACGAGCACTAGTACAACATACAAGCAAATCAGAATCACACACCAACACATAAACATCTTATTGTACTATTATTCTTATGATTTAGATTCAATGCGTTATTTATTATTATAATTATTATTATCATTATGGGCCCTCTACTGTGAGTCAAGTCTCGGTAGCGCATCTGATCAGATCAGGGTGTGAAACCCAAATGTCGAACCTCAGAAGGGGTAGATTTTGAGGCCAAAAACCACTGATAAATCTCGAGTGGCCGCTAGCTACCTGAGGGTGCACTCAGACACACCTAACCGGTGCAAGTCTTCCAGGGGTGCACCTACATCCCCTGGGATACCATGCTAAACAGCATAAAGTGACCCGAGGGTACCCAACCCTCCCTCGGGGCTACCAGCCGACGCCACAGTAGAATTTAGTATTTTATTCTTAATTACCCTTTTACATTTCTGTTGAAGTACATTATGTCTTTCAGGGAAGTGTGAATTGTATGTGTCCCTGTTTCACCCGGGCCTGCGGCCCATAACCACACACTATCACCAAAGCAGTTTTTCATAACAGTTTTTCATATAGAAATTAGGCATGTGAGAGCAATCAGGTATACAATTCAAATCATCGCATGTAGCAAACAAGGCAAGTAAACAGACAAACCACACCAACACGCATTCACAAACATATATTAAAAAGAATTGTAATGTCACCTCAAAATGCCGATTATGACTTCTCCCCGATCCGAGTCTACAGCTCCCGAGGTATCTCTCATGCCTGAATACCGGCACATAATATAATCACTAAACCAATTTTAGGAATAAAAACGTGTATGTGTGCTAAGGTATGCTCTAATCGAGTAACTCCTGACCCTAACTATCAGATTATAAGATTTCCGGGTCTAAGTCCAAAAGGATATTTTCTCTCCCATAACTCCATCGATTAGGGATCTAAGGTAGCGTTTGTTTCGTGGTACTTGGACCAAGTCCAAGTGGACTCGCGTGGACTTGAACTCGAGTCCGCGTTTGGTTCGCGGACTTTGGATGAGTCCATGTGGACTTCCATGGACTCTAGTCCCCTGCTCATGGTACTCGGGCGTGGACTCGAGGCCCCTTGAAAAGGTGTGGCCTCGAAGTCCAGGCTCGATGGACTCAAGATTTAGGACAAAATTAGCCCTACTCTTTTTATGGTATTCCAAAAAAACCAAGGGTTATAAAACCCCTCTTTCTACCCATCCAATCTTCTCTCTCTCATTTTCTCTTCCCATTCTCTTTTCTTCCTTTCTTTTTTTCTTCTCCATTTTTTTTCCACTCTATGTTTAGGTTATGGTAATTGATGGTTTGGAAGCTTGATTTAGTATGGACAATTCAAATTCTTGGGGAAAATTGGATTTTTGGGTCACTGAAGTTGGAAAAAATGAGAAATTTTATTAAATTCGAATTTTAATACTCCAATTGGCATTAAGCATATTTAGTTTGACATGGTAAGAGTATAATGTATGAATTATTGAATTATAAAATTGGTAGTAATTAAATTTTTCGATGTTTAATTGAAAATTTAAGTAAGAAAATTTGATTAATTGAGATTTAAACCTAAAATTGAACCAAATATAGTGTATTACCATTTTGATTAATATTAATAAACAATAAATAAATATAGTGTATTAGGTGTGATGAAAATTATTATCGTATGTTGATATTTTTTATTAATAAAAAATAGGGATATTCAAGTCATTTTTGTCATTTAGTCCAAGTCCAGTCCACGTACAACCAAACATCTTTTCTATGGACTAGCCTTAAGTCCACAATGTACAATCCACACAACCAAACGCAGTCTGGACTTGTCTAGTCCAGTCCAGATTAGTCCAGTCCACGTCCATCTGGACTTGGACTGGCAAGTCCCACGTACCAAACGCAGCCTAAGATTCATCGGTCTAAGTCCATAAACGATTCTCGGGCCTAAAGCCCACTAACTCCTTAATTACAAATTCTGGGCCGCAGCCCACTTCCTTAAGTCCAAATTTACAGATTATGAAGTTGGGCTTCGAGCCCGTTCTTAATGTCCGTGAATTTAATTATCCGTGATTAGGTCCTAAGTCCATAACTTTAAGTCCATTTAAAACTTCTTAACTTTGTAATTGGGCTATCGGGCTTGGGCCCGGTTTTTCCTAAAACCGTCTTAAAGTTGTTCCCGAGCCCAAGAGTTTATCAGCCTAAAGTTCCATCCGTGTCGGTAAAACCTCCCAGCCACACACTCTAACTCTCCGCTCTCGGTAAACCGCATTACACTTGATATATAAATATAAATGTATTTCAGTAATTAAATTCCAAAATTTAAATACATGGTATAACCGAGAAAACATAGGTAATTACCGTCTAACACTCGTAAAACGAGAAAATCTATCCGTTGGGCAGAATCCGAGCCTTCGCCGGAAAATTCCCGAGCCTCGCCGGAACAGTGCGTGTTTGCCGGATTCCGGTCACCCTCGCCTGAACTTCACCAACAACTACCAAACCAACACGGCAATTCTGCCACCAACAAACAACCAAAGAAAATTGTCCACACCCAACTCAACAAACAATCTCCAACATCCAATTTCAACAACCAACAAGGACAAGGACACGAGAACAAGAATTAACCAAGAATTGGGTAATGAATCCTTACCTGAAAAGAGTTTATTGCCAAAGCTTGAACCCGCCGACATCACCCAACACCTCCTGGAAAACTCCTCGCCGCCGTACCAAACCGAACAGCAACACACCATCCGTCGTCCACAACAGCCCCGACAACACACGGCCACCGCAACAACCACAAATCCGTCCAACCCATCGAGCCGACAAACACGTACCACCATCCCGCCGGCCACACACACACATCGCACACCCAATCAGAGCCAAGACAAGAGGTAACCCGAAGTGAAACAGAGAAGAAAAGTGGACAACGCTTACCGGCATGGGCGGCGGCGCTGACGGTCTCGAGCTCGTCCCCGAGTTCACCGCCGTCGATCTTGACTCTGCTGCGTGCTCGTCGCGAACTCGGTGCAGCAAAGAATCACCTCTCGGGCTCGTGGCTGCGGCGGAGTGAAGACGAGAGAGGGTTATTATGTGGGCGGCGACAGAGCGAGAGAGGGAGTGAGGTTTGTAACTCGGTAGCCAAAGAGATAGAATAGGAAAGAAATGGAAGAAAGAAGTAGGGAGGGTAGAGTTAACAGGTATCAACGGCCGAGCCACTATTCGTGGTGTGCAACCCGGGAGAGGATCAGAGGAAGTGAGAGTGGAAGAAGAAGGAGAAAATCGGAAAGGATAAGGACGAGATGAGAAAAGAAAGAGGAGGAGGATTGTGGAGGGACAATGCCGTTGGCATGATTGAGGGGAAGATCGTGGAGACAAAGCCGTTGGGCAACGGCGGCTGAGTGGGAAGGAAACGGGAAGAAAAAAAAAGAAAAGTGAAGAAGAAGAGAAGGAAGAGGAGAAGGGAATGAGGGCTTTTAGGGTTGGCTGGCTCAGCCCCGAAACGACGTCGTTTCGGGCTGAGGCGCGGTCAACCCACTTCAGTCAACGCGCGCTGTTGGGTTTTTTTTTTCTAAACCTTCAAAGCGACATAGTTTCGATCGAAGGCTCAACAAGACCCGTGTCTCACCTCGAAACACATTCCGATATGAACGAAACCCCAAGCATGAGAAATCCCCACTGGAAATTGACTTTTCCAAAGAAGAATAATTATTTTCCATAACCAGAAACTCCGAAATCTATCGAGGGTAACATTGGAATAAAAATTTCGAAAATTTCGTAAATCAAATTATAAAAAATCCGGGGCGTTACAGTTCTACCCCACTTAAGGAAATTTCGTCCTCGAAATTCAATCATCAAGTCCGCAGGTCCTATCACGATAAGTTTCTGGTATCCTCTACCAGGTGTCCAAACTCATCGCGAAATACCGCTTATACCCTTAAGTGGCGTTTCCTCCGCTTATATAAACCGAATCTCCAAACAGAGAACTCACTCACAACTATGGACTCACCACTAAGATCCCGTACTACCTCTGACTCAGAGGATAACAGTTACATCAGTGGTAGGGCTTTCCCGACAAGCTCCGATGAGGAACCTCCTAAGAAGCGGTTCAAGACCAGCATCATCGGCCTGAAGGAGCATATGGTGGTTCCTCCAAAACGGCGAAAGAAGCGCGTAGGCAAGGAAGGATCTTCTGGTAACAAGGATGCGGAGGATAGGAAAGGCAAGGCAACAGCTTAGGCCAGCACACCACTGCAGACAATGAAGCAGCTGGACACTTCACTGAAGAAGGTCCACACCGCAGTGATGCAAATTGAACTGGCCTGTATGGGACTCTCCTCTCAGATCGCGAATATACAAAAACTTGTAACCGATCTGAAAAATCATGTAACTCCATAGAGTGCTTTTCCTTTGTTGTAAAATATTATGGAATCAATAAAATGAGCTTCCTTCTCAAATCGAAACTCTTCTGTTACTAAATCTCGTGTTAAACAGATTACAACCAACAATAAAGGTATGAAATTAAACATAATGAAATTATAATGAACTAAACTCGTTTAATAAAGTCGAAACATTAAGAGGTCAAACAAAACATGTTTCCTTGTTCGGCGTCCTAGATCGATCGTGAACATCCTCGATCCCGAGGAACGTAACGTACACAGTTAACGGTGATGTTGGTTTCACTCGTGGAAAAGATGTCCGTTAACTCGCAAGGCGATGACCACGGGAACATCCTGTTTCCTCAAAAGAAACGTTACCCACTTGTCCCTAAAGTCCGCTTGAGCCAAAAATGTCGGTCAAGTCTCGTATCTCTCCACGCTGTCCGAACAGCTGTAAGCTTGTCGCACATGCGCTCTGCTCGAGGTGTGGTCCCAAAGGTCTAGCCACAACGGTCACGAGTGCATATGACAAAAGGTGTAGGAACAAGTCTTAGGGAGTCTAAAATGAAGTAGCCCAGGAAACTGAAAATCGTAGGATAAAGAAGGACTGATAAACTCTAGCATTTGTTGCCCGAAAAACAAACACATAACGTGTTGAAGCAATAAATGAGGCAACGGTAAAATTTCAAAAGCAAAAACTTGAAATTCGAAAGCAATAAACACGCTCCTCCTAAGGTTATAAAAGACGGTAGGGTGAGGAGTAAGTCATCAAAAGCTTTTTAAGGCAACCACACGCCCAGATAAAGAAACCTCAAACTCAAGAAAAACAAAACACCTACACGCCCAACACAATGCCTGCCCCATCATCAGTTTTCTTTGTCGAAGGTGCCAACCTTGGCAGAAGAAACCGACTGGCCTACAGCATGGTCAATGAACGCCCAGAAGAACTACCAAACGAGCTCGGAAGAATGCCGCGTCTAGTCTTCGTCGACGAGCTCTACTCATCGCGGTTCTTCATCACGCCAATGGAAGAGACCTTCTTCCTGGAGGATCACGGCATTCTGAGGACATCCTACTACGGATCGGCAAACTCCGTGATGTTCTTCATCTCGGAAAGGCTACAGGAGTTCAACCTGGAGTCCACCTTCCAATCCCTGGAGCAAGGCGCCTACTACCAGCTCTCAATGACTGCCCAAAGCATGCCCAGAATGACGCGCTTACCTCCAACTTGGCCAAAGGCACGGCTGCTGGTGTGGAACTGCAGAGGAGTTGCAAGGCGCGCTCAAGAGTTCTCACGTACGCTGAGGGACTTGAAGAACCAGTACAAACCGAATATGGTTCTTCTGACGGAGACACAGTGGCAACCACGGGACGATCACGGCCTCATGCTACTCCGGTTTCCTCAAGCTAACCGGTTCGAGATTCCTGGCCAGCGCGACAGAGGCGGCATGTGGTTCTCGTGGAGCGACAGAGTCACGGTCAACATCAACAATGACCCCACCAGCTTCCGTGTCAATGTCGTTCCAAATCGTTAAGTGTATTTTATTTTTTATAAAATGTCAAAAATTAATGTATTATTTCCCCTTTGTATTATCAGTATAAATAATATTTGTGTTTTCGCTTATTTATGGCATAAATTCCACTTATGTGAATACTCCACAAAACAAACATTGTCAACTTCCATTCTTATTAAGAATTCATCCTCGAAATTTTACATAATAATAATAATAATAAAAGAAAAGGACAAAACAAAGCGAAATGAAACTTCTTGAGACATTTCATTCTTTTGGGGCGTCGGTAGCTTCCTCCCGAGTGATAGAGTACACCCTAGGAGTCGCAACCGATCGAGTGATACCCCCGCGGTTCGGGGCTCCCGAACTCTCTCGACTTCCTCCCTGGTGTCCCACACTCTTGTTTGGACCAGAAGGGACTGCACCATTGGCTACGGAGTTCTGTACGGTATACCGGGACCCACTACCTCCACTATCACGAATCCTCATGTAACACTCTGACTGGTGGTGTCCCTGCTTCCTGCAATACCAACACGTAATAGGAGGTCTAGTCCAAGGGCCCCGCCTCTGAGATCTAGACTGATAAGACCTTTCCCCAGAAGATTTGTCTGGTCTACCTTGATAATTCGGTCCTCGAAACTTCTTCGAACCTTGGTAGGAAGGTCCCTGTCGACTCATGTAACTTACATCACCCAAACCAGAATGTTGCTTCTTTTGTCCCGGCATTGTTGATTGTCTCACCCGCTCGGCTGGCCGGGCCTCCTGTCCGATCAACTGAATCCTCTCAGCATCAAAAGCAGCCTCACAAACTGCCTCCCAAGTCCGGTGTCTCCCACCAGCCACTACTATCGCCAACTCGCGACGCAGAGCGTCTACAAACCGCCTACACTGTGTCACCTCATCGGGTACAAACTCCCTGGCGTAAGAAAGAAGAATACTGAACCGGATCCTGAATGCAGAAACCGACTCATCGGACCCCTGTCTCACCTCAAGGAACTGTTTCTTCTGGTCTTCCAAGAAACCAATGGTAAGGAACTCCTTGTAGAATTTATCCTTGAAGTCTGCCCATGGCATCACCACTGGTCTAGGTAGGTCCATAACAAGTCCCTACCACCAGCTCAATGCGTAACCCGTGAACTTGTGTGCCGCAAATTGAGCCCAGTGCTCATGCGTATACGTGAACTTCTCCACGACGTTCTCCACCTAACGGAACCAATCATCAGCCATCCTTGCGGTGATTCTCTCTCCCGAGAACATCTCAACAGCTGTCTTATCCATGTGCTTATAACCACCCTCCATACCGCGAACAACTGGTGCTACAGCAGGAGCGACCGGAACGGCTTGGGCGCCTTGTTGTTGCTGATGAAACTGTTGAAACTGCTGCCACTGCAGGAAAGCCTGAAACTGCTGTTGTAACGCCGCATCCATACCAGGGGGTACTAATGGCACTGCATTCTATGCTCCTACTGCTCCAACATTTCCCTGACCATCAGGGACTGGCATTACTGACACAGAGTCGGAGACATGGCTAGGGAGTTCATCCTGCCCATCAGCATTGTGCCGGTCTTGCGGTGGATCCATAATAACACCTATATGAATGAAAAATTATGTCAGAACATTTTTGAGTTTCAGAAATAGAAAGCCGATTTTAACACTTAAATCACTTGAAATTCAAAGTCACATTTATTTTTATTTTATTTTTTTTTTAAAAAAACCAAGGATCCGAAGCCCGCTCCGCTACCAACTGTGGAGGCCCGTACCCCAATTTGATAAAATAAAATATTTAAATGAAAAAGAGTTACCAAAATACTCTTGAAACCCGGGGTACAAAAACCGATGCCTCAGCATACAAACATTTTCCATGAAAAAGTATTATCAACGAGATGCCATAAAATGAAAGGAATAACCGGTTTAACAAGTCGTAAGCCACCACGGCATCACGCTGAAATAATAATACAAAATAAAATTAAACTCCGGCAAACTGCCGATATAGAGGTAAATCATTTATGACATCTCAAATTATTTCACATGCAGCGGAAGATAAAAATACTAATAAAAATCAAAGTAGAAAGTAACATGCATATGGCCCTATGGATCCCACCGAGAGATGATGCACAACTACCTGCTGAAGTGTCCGTGTCTGAACTCCGAGTCGAAGGTATAAGTGGACCAGCACGCTAACTAAAGTCTGAAAAACAACGGTGGCGATTATGTGAGTCGCCTACTCAGTGAGCATTAAAAGTCTAAATATACATGAATGTGAAGTCATGCTCGTAGGGTGAGTAGTTCACGAGCACTAGTACAACATACAAGCAAATCAGAATCACACACCAACACATAAACATCTTATTGTACTATTATTCTTATGATTTAGATTCAATGCGTTATTTATTATTATAATTATTATTATCATTATGGGCCCTCTACTGTGAGTCAAGTCTCGGTAGCGCATCTGATCAGATCAGGGTGTGAAACCCAAATGTCGAACCTCAGAAGGGGTAGATTCTGAGGCCAAAAACCACTGATAAATCTCGAGTGGCCGCTAGCTACCTGAGGGTGCACTCAGACACAACTAACCGGTGCAAGTCTTCCAGGGGTGCACCTACATCCCCTGGGATACCATGCTAAACAGCATAAAGTGACCCGAGGGTACCCAACCCTCCCTCGGGGCTACCAACCGACGCCACAGTAGAATTTAGCATTTTATTCTTAATTACACTTTTACATTTCTGTTGAAGTACATTATGTCTTTCAGGGAAGTGTGAATTGTATGTGTCCCTGTTTCACCCGGGCCTGCGGCCCATAACCACACACTATCACCAAAGCAGTTTTTCATAACAGTTTTTCATATAGAAATTAGGCATGTGAGAGCAATCAGGTATATAATTCAAATCATCGCATGTAGCAAACAAGGCAAGTAAACAGACAAACCACACCAACACGCATTCACAAACATATATTAAAAAGACTTGTAATGTCACCTCAAAATGCCGATTATGACTTCTCCCCGATCCGAGTCTACAGCTCCCGAGGTATCTCTCGTGCCTGAATACCGGCACATAATATAATCACTAAACCAATTTTAGGAATAAAAACGTGTATGTTGTCAGAACTAATGCCTCCATGCTTTCTTTCAGGGTTTTGATAATGACAAACCTTGGCTCAATTGATGACATCCTTGAAGCAAAAAGAAATCAAACAAGGATCAAAAGGTCAAACAATGTGATCAAGCTCAAACAATGTGACCAAAAATTGAAGCTACAAGCAAGAAGAGAAAGATGAGTTAGGAACACAAAATGTACAAGGTAAAACACTCAACTTCTCTTAGACATTGGCTCAAACAAAACACATTTCAATCATACAATTCATAAGCATGCTTTCAAACATAAAGTTGTGTTTTGAGTCCAAAACATCGATGTTGGCTTACGAAACATCGATGTTCTTGTGACCGTTGGTCAAAACATCGATGTTGTCATTTGAAACATCGATGTTGTGATTTCTTCAAGTTTTTCCAAAATTTGGCAGAAGTGGAAAAACATCGATGTTCTATTGGCAACATCGATGTTCTCACAATTGTCATTCAAATTGAAATTTGGCAGTAGTCATAAAACATCGATGTTTGATTTGTAAACATCGATGTTCTTGCATAACCCTTTTTATCATGTTTTTTGCGAAGCATAAAAACATCGATGTTTGATTTGAGAACATCGATGTTGTATTTGAAAACATCGATGTTGCTCAGCCAAACATCGATGTTCTACTATCCGTTGGAGCAATAATTTAAAATTGCTGGCTAAAACATCGATGTTTAAAGTGAAAACATCGATGTTGTGCCATTGTAGCAGACAACTTTTTCAGCACCCACTATGTTTTGTTTAAGGCTGTTTTTGGGTGGATTTAAAACGGCTCTAAAACTTTTCAGACCTACAAATTGAGCATTTTTGGCTATGTTTAATAACTAATCAACTCTCCATTCATTTACCATTCATTGATACACATTCATTCAAGTTTTATGAGCCAATATCTTTGAGATTTTGAGAGTTGCCTTATTAGTGCTTATTGGTCTTACTCATATCCACTCTTTAAGAGAGTATCAGTTTGAGTGTTGTTATAGTGTTGCTCATACACTTTAAGGGAGGATTGTTCCCTTGAGAGAAGTCTTAAGGTGTGGTATCCTTAAGCAAGTGTAGGATTCTTGAGATTAGAATTCTTAGGAAAGTCTTGAAGTGAGGTATCTTCAAGCAAGAGTGCTGAGGTTCATATGACTTGAACTTTCAGGGTTTAGGATTCTTGTGACTAGAATTCTGTAAGTTTCCTAGAAGCTATTACGACACTCATAATGAGCTAGACATGCAGCGGAAGCTAGGAAACTAAACCAAGAACCACATGTGAAGCATATAAACCGTATAACAAAAATTTCGTACCTTGTTCGGTTGAGGTCTTTCACCCAACTGCTGGAACGAATCATCTAGACCAAGACGAATGTTGGAACGAATCAGTTAGAGCAAGAAGAAGACCTGCTCCTCTACGGTATCCACACGAACCGTGACCTTCCCGGAATCGTCACACGAATCCAAGAACCGAGCACTCCCACTTGATGTGCTAGCAACAAGGTAGGAGCTATTGTGTGTTTGGATGCTCTTGCTTCTTTCACAAAGAAGAAGAACTGAAGGGAGGTGTTTTCAGAGAGTTTTTGGGGCTGCCAAAAACGTGGTGAAGGTGATGAGAATGAGCTGAATAATCTGATCACCAAGCTCCACACCATCCTAAAGCTCATTAGTGGAGGTAATGGCCAACACCTTGGCCCCATTGCCCATTACCCACCATTATCATGTCACGACACAATAATACTCCACTAACCATTGTCATCATGCATAGCACCTAAAGAGGCACAATCATGCAGACAATAAGTGAGCCAACCAGCCCAAAAACGACCTGGTTCAACCATGGTCCAACCACGGTCCAACCACACCCGGTCCAACCGTGGTCCAACCACGGTTCGACCATCTGCTCGAATCATCGGTTCTATGTGTGTGACCCTGTAGGCACTTGTAACGTCCGACAATGATTGTAAAATCTCATTTTACAATCATAAACAAAGAGCGGCGTCTAGCAACACATCATTGCTACCCGAACGACAAGATCATTACTGATTCACTATGCCTCGGAATATGTCATCGTCC
>JAKUCV010006478.1:0-33186 GCA_028386065.3 Turnera subulata
AATGCTGGGATTTGGTGAAAGGTGATGTGTTCGATATGGTAAGTGATTTCTTTAACAATGGAAGACTCCCAAAAGGCGTCAATATCTCCTACATCACGCTATTAGCCAAGAAAGACGGTGCAGAGGATTTCAATGATTTTAGACCAATCACATTGGTCTGTGGACTCTACAAGATCGTGTCAAAGATCTTATCCAATCGGTTGAAACCAATACTTCCCATGGTAATCGGAAAATCTCAGCACGCATTAATTGAGGGCCGAAATATCTTGGATGCAGCCTTAATTGCCTCTGAATTCATTGACTCGTTGAAAAAAAGCAAGTTACATACAGTGGTTTGGAAGTTGGATTTCAAGAAGGCCTACGATTCAATCTCATGGGGCTATCTTTTCCAAGTTATGGAGTCTATGGGCTTTGGTTGTAAGTGGATATCATGGATTAAAAATTGCCTACAATCCTCTCTTCTTGCTATACTCATTAACGGATCACCCACAAATCAGTTTGCTACGAGCAAGGGACTCAAACAGGGCGATCCACTGTCACCCTTCCTTTTTTTATTAGCTGCAGAAGGCCTAAAAGCTATGATGGACTCGGCGATCTCCAAAGGGTTAGTGAAAGACTTGAGAGTTCATGATGTACCGGAAAATTTAATCCAATTTGCTGATGACACCCTACTCATTACCCATGCCGACCCAAGCTCCCTACTAAATCTCAAAAGGGTCCTACGATGTTTTGAAGTCCTTTCAGGGCTAAGCATCAATTTCTTTAAAAGTGGAGTGGTAGGGATCAATGTTGATGCTGTAACAACAAAAATCGTGGCGGATACACTTCTGTGCAAAGTTGAAAGGTCGCCATTCAAATATTTAGGGCTCCCTTTGGGGTCCAACATGAAGAAAATGGCAAGCTGGCTACCCGTGATTGAAAAATTCTAGAAAAGATTGAAGTCTTGGAAGGCCGGGTTTCTGTCTTTTGCTGGGCGAGTGGTGATGATTAAGTCTATCCTATCTTCCCTTCCAATATACTACATGTCCCTCTTTAAAATGCCTACTTGTGTTGTTAAAAAGCTAACCCAACTTCAGAGGAGATTTTTATGGAGTGGTTGTATAGAGAAGAGAAAAATCTGTTGGGCAGCATGGAATAAAGTGGCTTGTCCAAAGAAGTTGGGGGGTCTTGGAATTGATTCCTTGACTATTTCTAATAACAGTCTTTGTTTTAAATGGCTATGGAAATATTTGCAGGAAAAAGATAATGACTGGTGCAGATTAATCAAGTCAAAATGTGAATCACATCCATGCAGACTCGATCCTAGTTTTAATGCCAACAGGATGTCCACGCTTTGGAGGAACACAGTTCAATCTGCAAGGGTTGTCATCCCTCCGGGTCTATGTATCAAAGATAATATGCATATTCAAATGGGGAGTGGATCCAACATATCTTTCTGGTTTGATAAGTGGTGCAACCTTGGGATTTTGAAAGAGAGGTTCCAGCATCTTTTCCTGGTTTCATCTTTTCCTGATGCTCCTCTGGCGGAAGTTGCCATTTCATCACCCTTAGCAACCCGGGGCCTATGGCGTAGAGTTCTCTACGAATGGGAGATTGAAAGTTGCCGACAAATTGATGTTGAACTTGCTGTTTTGCAGCTTGCTCCTTCTGCAATGGATTGTTGGACTTGGGGTGCCCACAGGCAAAGGACTCTTTCAGTGAAAGAGTGCAAGGATTTCATCTATTGCTCAATCTTCCCTGCAACCAGCTTTCAGAACGTGTGGTCAAGCCTTGCACCCCTCAAGGTAGATTGCTTTATCTGGTTACTACTAAATGAAGGGGTGGCAGTTAAGGCTAACCTTGCCAAGAGAGGGTTGTTCTCAATAGACATGGTTGTATGCCCTTTTTTCCAGTTAGAAGTGGAAACTTGCTCACACCTTTTTCTACACTGCCCATACACTTGGAAGTTTTGGCAATCCCTTTGCCGTTGGTGGGGGGTTCCCTGAACTGCTCCACGCTCTATTACGGACTGGCTACTTCAATGGCCTTGGATGGAAAACTCAAGTCATATTCGAACCACTTGGATGCTCATCGGGTTGGCTACTGTTTGGTCAATTTGGTTGGCTAGAAACCATTTGGTTTTTAACGAGGAAGCAATTTGTTGGGACTCCCTTTTCGACCTCACCATTGCTTGAGTTTCTTGGTGGATAAAAGCCCTACAGCCGGACTTCCCATATTCCTGTCACAATATACTAGCTTCTGTAGATGTATTGAAACAGTGGAAAGGGGTAGCTCGACGGTTCAACTAATCTGTATTACCTAGAGTAGTTCTATGCTACTAGCGTATTTTGTTCTCCCTTTTCTTCTCAAACTGTCATTGGCTTAATGACCCCTCTGTACTCATTATCTTTTGAAATCTAAATCTCATCGATTAGCATCAAAAAAAAAAAGAGTAAGATATTACAAAGAGGTGTTACAGCCATGCAATAAATTCCTTCTGTAGGACCTATACACACATTATTATACAATATATCTAAAAGGCATCAGAGTCTAAATTGATTCAAGTGCATTTACCTTTTTACCCTTTAGAAATAAATAAACTACATCGCACAAAAATTTTACAATTGTACATGATAGACATAAAACACTGCTCTCTATATCTCTTGCACCAACCCCCAATTTTTTTCCCCGAACCATGCCTCTTCCCTTTTTTTGGTTGTTACATACATTTGAAGCAAATGATTTAAGATTGCTCATAAGAATTGTAACCTTAGTGATCATTGTCAATCCAAGTAGTGGTTCCTTGAATACTTTTTTGATTTTGAATACTTAAGACAAATAATAGCTATTTACTATCAAGTAGCAAACATGATGGTGTATAAGGTTTAATTTTAAACAATAAGGAAGCCTTATGACAATTTTGTTGGATATATAACATGTATTAAATCTTGGTTGCCGAAACTTAAATTGGTTACTGGTCAGAAAATTAAATTTTGGCAAGACTACCCAGGTAACTAACTGGCGACAAAATTGTTAAATTTTCTACAAATATACATTTTAGTCCTTATTAATATTAGTTGTATTTTAGTCCACTTAGATTATAATTTAAATTCTATTTTTCTCAGTTAAATTTTATTGTTTTTCTGTTTATAATCAAGCTAAAAAGCATCACCAAGTTACAAAAATATTAGCATTAAAATTTTAGATAATTTAGAATTTTTTAATTGAAATTACATCTAAATCTAAACTTTATTTTATAAATAACTTATATTGGTTTATTAATATACCTAGAAATATCAAATCTGTATAATAAATAAAAGTACAAATGTTGAATGTTATAGAAGTAATTTCTCTATTGGTGTATTTTTTACTATTATTTATATTAGGATTATTTCTATTAACAAAAACCGTAAAAGTAAGGATTAATTTTACTGTTTTGGCTATGCAAAATACATCAAAAATTTACTATTTAGAACAGTATCATTATTGATCTTGAAAATTCTCATTATCATATTTTATATTTTGATTTTATGATACAGTAAATTTACTGTATGTATAAGAAAGATAAAAAAATCACAGTATATTATATTTTCTTTTTGATAACGCAGCAACGCGTGGGCATACTGCTAGTACTATATACTAAAACGAATCATACTTCAAAAATAGGTCAAGTTTTTTTACCTTTATACCCTTTAGCTTCTATATTTTTTTTAACTTTTCTTCCCATTAGCTGCGCTCCAATTTTCCAATTCTTTCCTCAAATGCCTAAAATGTAATTACTTTCCTGCCTTTTTTTGACAATTTTAAATATTGACAAATCATCAATTCTATGGTGAGCAACATTTAATTGTGTTGAGGGCAGGGATAGATGTACAACATCATTGTTAAGAAAAATTCAAAATGGTACAAGATTTTTTTTTGCTGTAATATAAATATTGGCAAACCATAAATTTTATGGTAAACAACATTTAATTGTGTTGAGGGCAGGGATAGATGTACAACATCATTGTTAAGAAAAATTCAAAATGGTACAAGATTTTTTGGTGTAATATACTATTTGTTTCGTTATTTATTAAGAGATACTATTTACCTTATGCACAATAATACAAGAATTTTATTCAGCGCCATATTATCATGTGATAAGCTAGAATTGATAGAAGAAAAATTTTTTTAAAAAAACTTACTTATGTTATATCTCATTTATCGATGTAATTTATGGTGAGTAAAATTTTTTGAAAACGTTAATAGCTTTTATCAGTTGGACTTTTTAAAAATTTGATTAATACTTATAAGATACTCCACCTATCTGTAGGAATAAGTTTTTGCACTTGAGTTGTGGCATTGACTGGGAACTCTCCAAGTTTAATCAGTTTTGAACCTAATCATAGAATTAATTATATTAAGAATAATTAAATTATTTAGTATATACAATAAATGAATGTTATTATTTAATTATTTCATCAAATTGAGAGGTCTTGAGATTCATGAAACCCTCATAGATTTATATATATATATTTAAATTGACATATAAATTAGTTAATAAAGAAATTATAATTAGACTTTTTATTTAAAATAACATTAATAATGCGCTATGCTAAAAAACTGAAATTCCAGCGGCAAGGCGGGGGCATGCAGCTAGTTATTACTATATATAGAAGGAGCTCGAGGTTTTGTACAGTATTATCGAAGTGAAATTCTTTTTTTACCCTTTAAAACCTCACGCTCTTCTCAGATTGAAGATTAGTCTTTCTTGCATGTTGTCTTCTTTGCCTTCAAAGCATGAGGTTGGCTGGCGGCGTGGACTTGCCTGAATAATTTGGTTTTTCTTTCCGAAAATTATGGCTTCCTTAAAAAAAAAGGACTTTGTTTGAAAAACAAACTCCCCTTTTGCTTAATCATTCATGACGCAAATTTTTTAGGCTTCATCATATGAGTAGCAAGTAAACACATCACAATGTCCGGAGTTCTCTCATTAAAAGAAAAACAAATGCGTCAGTCTAATAGAATTTGAATATGTTTGGAATTTTTATCAGCCAAATTGTGCATGTGAGTATATTTGAATTTTTTTTTAACAAATCTAAATAGGAGATATATGCTAACACACTTCTTTAAACTATATATTAAGATATCAATATTAGACTCATATGAATTTTATTAAGACCCAAATAATTATTTAATAATAATCAATCTATCAACCACATATATATTACACTAACAATGTAATAACGACACAATAAAATTTAAAAATACAATTGACGTATACACCATTACATCCGAAATCAACAAACCAAATAGAACCTCACCGCGACTTCAAATCTCAAATATGGGTAAATCACACAAATATAAATGAAATCCCAAACCAACTATTTTTTTTTTTTTTTTGAGAACCAACCAAAATAATAACATTAAACTACTAATCTTAGAGGTTACAATGTGGTCAATGCATGAAAAAGGGCCTTCCTCTATGACACAACTGTTAGGAGATCGAGCACTTTCAAAATAAAAGATGTGCAGCCTTATTGGCCGAGCGTTTATAACATGCAACCAAAAGACATCAATGAACTGACGCAAAGAACTAATGTCATGAATGATCAGATTCATTGGCACATGGCCCAAACCAACTATTTACATAATAAACGAATTAGCGCTTCCATACTAAAATAGAAAAATAATGACGTGTGGTAACCCGCGGCAAGGCCCGGGCATTATGCTAGTTTTACCTAATGCGTCTGCAGTACTATTTGGACTTCTAACCGGATATTTTTTTTTCTTTTGACACTAGTCGAGGAGAGTGAGATACGAATCCGAAACCTCATCATTCTTGTGCTTTTGACACAAGAGTGTCAATGAGCTACAAACCCATTGGTACTCTTTTCTGTTGTTGTCTATTAAGGTTTGGTGCCCACAGGGCTTATTACTTATGCAATCCCTTGATCGAGCTTCAATACACATGCTCAAGCTTAGCTTGTTATAGCTTAAGTTTCAGTAAATTTGATTAGTTCTAATATTTTTTTTGATACTAATGAGTATCCCAGCTCGACATAAGAAAATAATTTATAGAAAGAAACATATAACTCAATCATCACAAGTAATAGGTCAAAAAATAAACTCAATTAAAATTTGAGTTTAACAAGCCTAATACCATTAATAGCTTGCCCGTTTGTCAGGCATGGAATTGAATTCAATTCTAAATTAGTTGAATTCAATCCAGGTTGGGTATTAAGGATGGGAACCTATGTAAATTCTGGACTAATAGGTGGTGTAGAGAAGGAGTCCTGATGGATAAATACCCTCGTCTTTTTAGTTTATCCAACAATTAATAAGGCTGCTACGGTAGCTGAAGTAGTTCGTGATGTGATAGATTGAGTGTCTTGATTGGAATTTCAACTCGAGAAGAACTCTTTTTTCNCGTTAGATATGGTGTACGGGGCAGTGAAGGGAAAATTTGAGTGAAGTGCCCTGATCCAAGATATTGCATGTACTTGGATTGTATCCCATAGCCTATCACAATCAGTAGCCTTATGACAAAAGATTCTTCTATTGCGTTCCAACCATAAAGCCCACAGAGCAGCATAGGCAAAAACAACCCATGATGATCGACTTGTCGCCTGTGGGGAAAGGAAAGCCCATTGTATCAAGAAGTCATCCAATGAGCTTGGAATACACCATTGTACTTCCCACCATTTACAAAGTTTTGACTAGATACGCCAAGCAAAAGGACAATGCATAAATAGGTGATCTTGAGATTCTAACTGCCTAGAGCACATCACACATACGGATTCAGCTAGGGATACAATACCTCGCTCATGAAGGACATCCTTGGTAGGGATTCCGTTGTGAAATGCAAGCCATAACCAGCACTCAACTTTAAATTGCGTGGTAGTCCTTTTTGGTAGTCATGACATTATATAGCTATCTGTAAGCTATATTATGTGCATGTAAGCTATATCAGTTTTGAGACTTTTTCTTTGCAATCTGTAATCTTAGTATGTGTACATAAATAAAGATCATCGTTAGCATCAAAAAAAAAAAAAAAGCACTCAACTTTAAATGGGGAGATATTCAGCCAAGGCAAAGGACGTGTACGGCGGCAACCCAAACTCTTATACTTGAAGGGTTCCATAGATAGATAGAGTGCTTTAATGACGCCAATAGCTCTTGCATAAAAAAAACATGGCTGGATTAATAGCTCCCCCAGTCCTCGGCTACCATATGCATGCATACTAATCCGTCGATTGAACCAACTATTCCAAAACTAGCTAGCACTTTCTTGCCACCAAAAGGATTGCATTGAACCGGCTTCTCTTACCATTAACTGGTGGTGTTGTCGTAGTTCCATGATGATGATCATGAAGCATTTTGTAAAATGCGCCGAGTTTGGACAATCCAAATAATTTTGACAACCATCGAAAAGTTGAAACAATCACACATCATGGCCAAGGTATATTGCTTTGCAGAGTTTACATATAAGTGATGAACCCACAAGTTATTCCTAATTGTCAAAGCGAACCCATTCACTCTTTAATTTGGAATGAGCCAAATCTGGCCAAGTAGGATTGGACTCTACGACCACTCAATTTTTTCCTTTTTTTTGAAAACTACGACCACTCAATTAATACTTGGTTTCATACCCTATTTTTTAAGATAAAACAAAACTTGTCCAGTGTGTAAGACATGAAAAGCAATATGGAGAAAAAAAATCAACTTCCAAACAAAACTAGTAAAAAAAATTACAACCAATAGTATCTCTGCAAGAAGTTGAGAAGGTGGCAAGCAAGTCCAGAGTTTGATGCTTATACATTTTTTTTGGTTCCCCAGCCGCTATCCGGATGGGTTGCGCACATAAGTTTCTAGCTAGCCAATGATAAATGCCGAATAAACCATATATTTATTAAAGGAAAATAAAATAGGACTCGTAGGTCATATGGCTAACCAAGTCTAGCTCCAACAATTATTAGTTGATCTTAGAGGAACAAAGTCACTCGACAGAGAGAAAGAACGAGATAAGCAAAGTAGAACCAAAACTTAAAAGCAGCCTTAAGCCTTATAAGAAGCATAGGGAGAGGTTAGAGTTTGTGTGTATGGTAGACAATAATACCCCGTGACTCTATACGATTTGATCTTCTTGGAGTACTTCTTAGCTTCATCACTTTCTTGAAGATTATTATTCCACTTTAGCACATCAATGCTTTCATCGCCAAATTGAAGCATCATGTATCTACCATCCTTGAAAGACCGTGGTACGAAGTCGCACACATATTCTAGGTGATTTCCGGTATATGAAATAAAGGGAACCCACGAAGCCTCGTTGCCGTATTCCTTCATTACCCAAATAGTATTTGTGTACGAATGACTATGTAAAAAACAGAGATAATCCCCAACAACTCCCAAGCTATAAGACTCTCCACAACCAGGAGAAATTAGATTTGGAGGGCTAGGGACAGAACAAAACTTCTCCTTGCCCAAATCAAAAGCTGTGATTTTACTTTTTTCTCCCCAATGTGAATCCTGGGGTCTCCAATGAAGTGCACCATTCACGAAGAGACCCATGCCCCGACACCATTGAATATATTGCAAGTACTGATCCCTGTCAGTATTTTTCAATATTCTCCAGGAACCTCCAGTTTTCAAGGAGAAAAGCTGAACTATTTTCTCATCTTCACCATCTCCAGTTGGGGAACCAAGAACTGTAACTGCAAAGACCTTGTAATCATCGGAGCTCGAATCATACCCGAAACCATACCCGAAAGCAAACGCATAATGTTTCCTATGTGGTAATTTTCTACAGACACCAGTGAAAGGATTCCAGACAATTGTCTCCCAATTTCTGTAGTGGTAACTAGCTTCCATACAAACTAATCCACTGCATGATCCGATAGAAAAATAAAACCTCAGCGGTCCTGACCTCTCAGGTGCCATATAATTCTTCAATAACTCAGGTACCATATAACCTTTATTTTTGGCATCGCCCCTATAATCGGATAATACAACTCCAATAAAAAGGCCCCGGTCATCGGATGAATTGATACCATAATTTGGTGGAAGGAAATTTGTTTTGCAGGGGTAATATAGGAGTTTTGGTATGTTGAACTTGATCCCCAGCAAAGAGAACAACGACTTGGAGACTGACCTGAATCGCTCAATGGATTTTTTGGGTAACAAATCTAGAATCTCCTCAAGGATATCTCGAGGGAAATAACCAAGATTTGGTGCTCCTGAGATCACTAGTCGTTCCGCATTGGTGGACTTGGCTTGATCAACAAGTAACGTGTTGTCCTGTGCCCTAGTCTTATTATGCTTCATCTCTGTGTCGTCGCTGTCCTCGTCTCTCTTTTGTTTTTGTGATGATCTCGACGGCAGACATATTTTTTGTTTTTTAGACGACAACATATTTCTGCTATCAGCCATTGGAGACTGCTGGTTTTCTTTTCTTTTTTTTTTTGCAAAGAGAGATCTTAATTTGTGTACTGTTTGTTGTTTATTGCGTATATTATTAGAATAACAAATTTTAATTTTGATAACAGCATATTTGGGTCTATCTATACAATTTTAATTTTGATAAAATCATATGTTTCATTTGTCCCATTCGGAGATTTATACCAATTTTCCCTTTTATATGCGAAATTTTTTTTTTGGAGTCCTATAATTTTAGGTCACTCTTCAATTGAGTCGTAGCACGACAAAAACCTTCAATCAAGTCCTTTTTTATATACAAATTACATCAAAATTGTCTTTTTGGCAATCCTGAATATTAAATTAAAAAATTTTGATCCCTCAAATACTCTTAAATATTTATTAAGATCCCCCTTATCATAATTCAAATTAATTAGGTCCTTAAATTTTAAAAAATTTTAGATTCTGAAATTCTAAACTCTAAACACTGAAAATTAATTTTAAAACCTAAAAACAAAAACTATAAAGCCTGAATTGTTAGCCTAAACATGGGATTTTCTAGCCAACATAAAATACTAAATACTAAATCTTAAATTCTAAAATGTGTAACCAGGTTTGTACAACAAGGATTTTCATGATTAATTTTGGTTCATATGTCTATATAACTGTATTATATGTGAAATCAACCGAAAAGAGAACACATCAATTAGTTTATAATTTAATCATGGGCCCAAATTAATCATTTTATATGAGTAAGGGGATGTGATTAATAATTTTTATTGTAAGGGGACCATTCTTATTATTTTAGTATATTAGGAGGACCAATGAAAAATACGACGGAGAGGCTACCATTCACGAGACAATCGCAATTGGTAGCCGCAGTTGGCCCATAACTCTCCTCCCATTCACGAGACAATCGCAATGAAAAATGTTTTTCTGTATCTTCTTATTTCCACCACATAACTCTCCTCCCTTCTTATAGTTTGAGCTTAGAAAGCAAGGTGTCAGTTTTTCAAATGTGGACCCTTTTTCTGTCTCTGGAAAGATCTAAAAGAAATTTCGATAATTAGAAATGCAAATGATTTTTCACAAAACTCCAAAGCTTTTTCAATCTTCAAGGATTTGGTTTTTGAAAAGGTTTACCGTCACATTAATAATTGTTCAATCACTCTGATTTTTTTATCATCAATTATGAGTGGCACATAGTAATTTACAGCTGGTACGCACCAGCCTGAAGCTGGCAAATAATTTTTCCTAAATTATTAAATACATAGTTTGCACAGCCCGAAGCTGGCACCAACTAGAAGTTGGACGATTGATTTATTGTTTTGTATGACTGGTTGGGCTATCCCGGATCAATAATGATGCGCGGAATTCATTTGGTCGTTCATTGAAAAACCAGAAGTTTTTCCAATCCAATGAATTTCCATGTGCTTGTTTGCTCACAAAAGAAAATTTGATTATTCGGCCTGCATATGATAAGATTGGCCTAGAATCACCAGCATTTATTTGGAAAGAATTCAGAGAAATATTTGCGGATATATACATCTGCTATGTGGACCATTTAGGTATTTTATGGTTTTAGTTGATGCATCGACTAGATGGTCCTATGTGTGTGCTTATTGTCTACGCAATTTGGCATTTGCATGCTTATTATCATAGTTAACCAAATTGCAAGCATATTTTCCTAATTATACTATTAAGACTATATGTCTCGACAATCCTGGTGAATTTCTTTCTAATATGTCAATTGGATTTATGGTTGAACATCCTGTAGTTTATGTTCACACCAAAACGGTCTAGCAGAACCGTTTATCAAACGTTTTCAATTGATTGCAAGGTCATTATTGATGAGATGCAAACTCCTCGTTATTGCTTGAGGACATGTTATTTTGCATCTAGCAAGCATTGTGCGCATCAGGCCAACAAATTACCATAACCTCTCTACCATTCAATTGGTTCATGGTCACAAACCTAGTATCTCTCATCTTCGGACCATTGGTTGTGCAGTATACGTGCCTAATGCTCCATCACAGTATAGTAAGATTGGTCCTTAAAGAAGATTGGGAATATATGTTGGGCATGAATCTCCATCAAATTGAAACCATTGACTAGAGATTGAAGATTTATTTACAACAATATTTGCTTATGGTTAATTTGATGAAAGTGTTTACCCAACATCAGGGGGAGAAAATAAGCAGCTGGATCAGGAGATTATTGAATTGCTATATTAATATCTAGTTATTGATCCTCGAACAATTAGTGTGAACCTGAAGTTCAAAAGGTGATTCATTTGCAAAATTTGATAAATCAATTGCCAGACATATTTACTGATCTAAACAGAGTGACCAATTCTTATATACCAGCTGCAGATGCTCCTACTCAAATTGATGTTCCTGAAGAACAATTAAAAAATACAAATGAATCTAAAGCACGCCATAAGCGTGGAAGACTACTCAGTTCCAAAGAAAGAAAAAATTTTTGACAAAGGAAAGGAGCAAAAATACAAGATGGCCCCAGTAAGAAAATAAAACCTCCTATTTTTATGGAACTATAAGTCAAGACATATACAATAGAATCCCTGATGGATTCAAGTTACCTGAAGCAACTAATTTCCGAGAATATACAAAATTAAGCTAAATTGATTTTTACATACTTTGAACCAATTTGGGGTATATGTAGTATATGTAAGTACTTGTATGAATTCATTATTGCTTATGTTGATGATTTATATCTATATATGAATTTTTATTATTTGTGTGATAAATTTTTTTATTATTTTTATTATATGTGAAATTCTGCCTGCATTTCCCAATTGAAGGACGGATACGTCAAAAGTGATCGGACAAAGCATATATCACCAAAGGTGATATTTATGACAACAGATTCATCCAAATGACAACCTTGCAAATTTATTCATGACATCACTCTATATTTCAACTTTTGAGAAGTCAATAAAGAAAATTGACATGCCCTGACTACTATGAAGGCCAAAATGAGGGGGAGTAGAATACGCACTGCATTCTTTTTTCCTTCACCAAATTTTTATCCCACTGGATTTTTCTTGGTAAGGTTTTTAACGAGGCAGTATTTCCTAAGCGTATTCTATCCAAAGTACAACGACATTCAAGAGGGAGTGTTATGAAAAATTTGAGTGAATGTTTGTTGTACAGTGGCAATTTGTGGCCAACAACCTAGTCATAAATGGCTGTAAATATAAACATGGTGATATACAATCTTTGATGATAAAAAATAAAAATCCTCTCCCTCCCTTATATCTTACTCTCATCTTATTTTTTTTATTTTGTTCATCAAGATCATCAAGTTTATTATCAAGGTATCATATACCATAAATCATCTTTTATTTTGTAACAATAAAGGAGAAGTAGGTTTCTTTTTTTATATAAATAAATGAAACAAAAAAACCCATATCTTGTGGACAACATCGACGAAGGCGTCATTTGTCTAAGTATATGACTCGTACTTGTGATGATGCTCGTCGAAATCCATTCAACTTTTTCAAGATCTCGTGTCTTTCCCGTTTTGGTACAAAGGTAAAGGGACTAACATACAATGTTTGCAGAACTGGAGCTTTGGCCAATACGAACTCAATAAAGTCCACATCAGGTTCTATGCGCACGCCATCAACGCACAATTCGTGAAGTTGGCCTAAGGAAAAATCTGCATAGTCTTCAGCTTTCAACATGTCTTGAACAGGATTCCCATCCCATTGCCAATCCATTCCATTCGGCTAAAACATTTAGGAACCACATCAAAACCAAAAGGCATGTTAAAAGACGACAAACATAAATATGTGTAGTTGTTGTTCATGAAGATTATGATGACTTACAGTAACGGTTAGTTTTCTCAGATTAGGCGAGCTTCTCATCAGGCAAACAAGACGTAATAATTCACCGATAGCACCAAACCATATATAAACAATGCTGAGAACCGTCAAGTGATCAAGGTTAGTTGAAAGCCTGTAGGGCGGTATCTGACCTACAAAAGAAGACTTGAAGAATTGCAAAAACAGAACAAATATTAGCATGAGATAATGCACTTAACTAATGACCAAAATAATATTGGCTTGAGCTGGCTTACTCGCAAAAATTTGTGGTCTATACTTAATTCGTCTAGCGCAGGCAGGGATCCAAATGCTTCAATGTCAAAATTAAATACATCCTCTGCATCATACTCATCCGGTACACCATACGCTGAAAAAATTGTTACGGATGCGATCAATGGCGCCTTTTTGAAGCAGATCGAACCACCATCATGGTCACGGCATCCAATTTCCAACACTTCTAGCCTAGGTGCTTCAATGTTGAAGTGGCTAACACCAGTGCAATTAACAATCCGCAACTCCTTGAGTAGTGGGCAGCTGGGGATGAAAGTCTCAACAAAATTTGAAAGCAAGGTCACGTATCTTAACTTGAGAGTAACAAGTGTCCTAATTCCGCTAAATGCCAGAGGAGGTTTAAAGATGCAAAGAGACAAATCTAGATGGGTCAGTCGGTGACATGAAAAGAGCCATCTGTAAGGTAACTCGTACTTCATAGGCATATAGTTAAGGGCGAAGTACTCCACATGCTGAAGCACTGCCTTATCAAATCGAGGAGAGTTATTCAGACCAGGAATGGCGATACTGAAGTTAGTGATTGGTCCACCATGACTTGATAGAATGCTTTGAACAGCCCCAACAAGTTGAGTTTTAGAAACACCACAGCATCGGTCAAATACGAGGGCAGGAAGGGTTTTCCAGTGATTCCTCCACTTTCTCGACAAAGTAGATGTCCTCACTGCATCTCGTATTGGTAGGAAGCTTAGAACCTTCGTGATTAGCTCTGACGGCAGGTAGCTGATCTTATCTCTACCCAAACCTTTGACATGCGATTTCTTCACTTTTTTCATTCTATGATAACTGTAAAGAATGTAAGACGACAAGACAGGAGTAAATATAGACTAAATTAAGATAATCTATCAGCAACCTGAAGAATATTTGCCATAATTTGTACAAACAAGGCTTTTCACTATATAACTGTATAACCGATGAATTTTTGTATATGAAAGTCTGTATTATTTGTATCGAAACAAAAGAAAAACAAAAAGACTAAAATTGGCAGCTGCAAATATATAATCATCATGCAAATATTGAGGACCGGACCGGAGGAACTAGCTTCATAACAAAACAAGAAGAGAAAAAGGAGAGAGTTACCACGTGATATTGAGGGAGGATAAACTGAGAAAGCAGGAGGGGGAGATCGAGGCCTTTCCTGGAGGATAGACTGATAGAGATGAGTTTTTCTAAATATTGAAAAAAACAGACTTGAGAACTTAATTAGTAGCAGCGTACCCTTTCATTTATAGAATAAGGCTGATGCCGACATAAAAGTAAACCTATTCTAACGAGGAAACCATATATAAGCAATATGTTATTTATACCCTGTAGAAAATATAAGAATCTATAACATATGATGCAAAACGGAGTCAGATTTTGTTAAGGCGGCGAGAAGATTTTTTTGGAAAGGAAAAAAACGGCACGAGATCATCATCCCTTACATTTTGATATTAATATTAGACCAGACCTCATATGAGAGAATGTCCCCAGGCGGCCAGGCCAGAGGATTGACATAAGTGAAATACAGGAGACGCATACCCAAAAAAAATAACAAAAAAGAAACCAAAACGTGACAGCAATTAATCATCCAAATATATATATTGATGACGAAACGAATTAATATTCATGCTAAAACAAATAAAGAAGAGAGTTACCTGTTGATATTGATCAAACCGATATCTGAGGAGGTGGGAAAACGTAGACCTGGCAAAACGGGTAGTGACACGACAACCCGACACGAACCCGACACGAAATTAGCAGGTATAGGTCAGAGATTTTCAACCCGTTTAGTTAAATGGGTCGACCCGACACGACACGAAAATTAGCAGGTCAGGTCGCGGGTTGACCCACCAACCCGATAGGTACCTGTTTGTGACCCGATTATATTTAGGGTATTGATATTTTACTGATTTAATATAAGACTTATTCAATATTTAAGGCTAAAATTACTAAAATTATCCAAAAATATTTTCTATAAATGCTTTAAGATATTATTATATTATGATTCTACAATTTATAACTTTCTTTAATATATGAGAAAATCTAATTATATACCTATTTGCTCAAAAAATAGGTAAAATAAAAAAATTTCAAACTAATTTTTAAGCTTGTTAGACTTATTAGGTAACCCGCGGGTCAACCCGAACCCGACACGATAATAAACGGGTTGGACACGACACGACACGATTATTCAATGGGTCGGGTCGGGTTGAAGATTTGGAACCCGATTACCTGTTCAACCCGACACGAACCCGACGGGTACGGTATATACCGTACCGATCTTGGAATCAGTATGCCTTTTCCGACTTGATACCGATCGGTACGATACCAACATATACGGACGTCGGTATCTCCTTTATTCACAAAAAAAAATCTGGAAAAAGAGAAAAAAGGGAGGAAAAAAAAACAAAAGGGAAGAATTCTGACAAAAGAGAAAAAAAAAACTCCTTGTACAAATCAATTCTTTACAACAATCTTTTCAACAATTTATTTTTACCAATTCGTCTTAACCAAAAGATCAAACCTATGATTTATCACACAGCATGCATCTCTTTATGCAAATCAATTCTTTTCATCCGTCTTTCACCCAATATGTTTCAAACTTACATCAAAACTCACCCAAAATCATTATCGTCAAATCCAAAAAAAAACTAAAAAATCAACCATCCACAACACAAGATAAATCAAAAAAATCAAACCTAACAATCTATCTTGGCTCTTGTTCACTGCAAGAACCACAATCCAAGGATGAACCATTGAAGAAGATGAGGAAGCAAACGCGAGACAGAGCTAAGGGAAGAGGCGGCGTGAAAGGAGAGAGAAGACCAAATTGAGTATAAAGAAGATGATGAGGGAGGGACGAAGGGTGCCTCGCCATGAGAGGGGGGCTGCACAGGGGGAAGATGAAAGGGGAAGAGAGGGCTGTGTCGTGTGAGCGAAAGTGAGAGAGATACACTGATTAGGGTTAGTAATTTTAGGGTTGGGTTTTACAATTTTTTGGGCTTGCCTTAGTAATAGGCTGCGATGGGTTGGGTGACTTAGGTTGTGTTGGGCTTTGTCGGTATCGGCCTGTACCGAAAACCGACGGTACAAACCTTATCCAACCGCCCAATTCCATCCCATGTAACGTTATCGTATAGGCTAAGGGATGTCTCTAAAATTTCTAACGGCATGCTCAGAACCGATATCGCCGGCATTTTGTTGGTATCGATCCGGTTGGTTCGGTAAGGTATTTTTTCCCTCCCCTACTTTTAACGGCATGGTGGATCCATCACTTTGCGTTACGGGTTGTTCCTGAAGTCTATTTTGTAGTTTAGATAGGATTGGTAAATCCACATATCAACTTGGGATTTGCTACGCCACCTCACATACTATTAACAATATAATAAACCATTGTCGTGGCGTGTGTTTTTCACATTTGTTCAAAAACAAAAAGTCAGTTTTCTGAGATCGTAAAACAGCTTACTCAACCTCACTCCATCCCTCTTAATTTCTCTCTGTGGCATATATCACGTCACCCAAAATTTATAACTTTACATATGTTTTTTTTATTATATTATTATTAGAATAACAAATTTTAATTTTGATAACAGCATATTTGGATCTATATATACAATTTTAATTTTGATAAAATCATATGTTTCATTTGTCCCATTTGGAGATTTATACCAATTTTTTTCCCTTTTATATGCGGAATTATTTTTTTGGAGTCCTATAATTTTAGGTCACTCTTCAATTGAGGTGTAGAACTACAAAAACCTTCAATCAAGTCCCTTATTTTTATATATAAATTACATCAAAATTGTCTTTTTGGCAATCCTGAATATTAAATTAAAAATTTTTGATCCCTCAAATACTCTTAAATATTTATTAAGATCCCTCTTATCATAATTCAAATTAATTAGGTCCTTAAATTTTAAAAAATTTTAGATTATGAAATTCTAAACTCTAAACACTGAAACTTAATTTTAAAACCTAAAAACAAAAACTATAAAGCCTGAATTGTTAGCCTAAACATGGGATTTTCTAGCCAACATAAAATACTAAATATTAAATCTTAGATTCTAAAATGTGTAACCAGGTTTGTGCAACAAGGATTTTCATGATGAATTTTTGTACATAAGTATGTCTATATAACTGTATAATATGTGAAATTAACCGAAAAGAGAACACATCAATTAATTTATAATTTAATCATGGGCCCAAATTAATCATTTTATATGAGTAAGGGGTTGTGATTAATAATTTTTATTGTAAGGGGACCATTCTTATTATTTTAGTATATTAGGTGGACCAATGAAAAATACGACGGAGAGGCTACCATTCACGAGACATTCGCAATTGGTAGCCACAGTTGGCCCATGAGCACGAGGCTTCAAGCCCATGATATGAATCAGTGATCAGTTTATTGCTTTAGCACCGTTTAGAATGCGGGACTTGTCAGTCCAAGTCCAAGTACACATGGACTGGACTAGCCTGGACTGGACTAAGCAAGTCCAGACTGCGTTTGGTTGTGTGGACTATACAATGTGGACTTAAGGGTAGTCCAGAAAAATTCCAAGTAGTATATTTCAATTTCTACATAATTTTTATAAACACATATACAATATGTGATTTTGTAATTTTTTCCTCTATAACACTTACTTTGTACACCATGTATATAATAAATTTTCTACTACACTTGAATAGTATAATTTTATAAACACATGACTATTACCATATTCATCTAAGAAATCATATTAGACCGTCGATCATAAGAAATTTCGGCAACTAACATGCATGTTGAAATAGGCTCATTATGCCATTGCCATCACCCTTACAAGTGAAAATAGAACGTACAAAAATCATAAGATTTTTTTGGCTCGATCCATTCTTACTTGTCTTACATAATCTCCATCACAATTACATGATTTTGGCTAAGTTAACTACAAATGTGTTAATAACCATGCCTATTACCACTCCAATAAGCAAGGTCAAGGCAAACTGGTACTTCATCAGGTTACTGTCATTTTTTGTAGGCAGTGAAATAGGCTCATTATGCACACTTTCGGGAGGGTTTGGATTTTCGTCATTGAAAATGCTATGATTATCACGAACCCACCGCTTCTCACTGAGCACGTATGCAGCTTCAGCCTCGCTTAACGTTTTAAAGCCTTGGTAAGTAGCATTGGGGTACCCATCGACGGCTAATTTCACGGCCGGCCAATCTTCGAAAATCCCCTGCCGACGACCATTGAACACCACATAATACCTATACTTCGTCATCACCCCAGCTTTGTACCTATGGGAGATGGTGGCCGATGGGATTAGGGAGAGGGAGGAGCTCACCTTCGTTGAGAGCAGAGTGGAGTAGATGAGAGCTCTCCTGTGTCGGGTCTGGAATTTTTTTGGGGAAGAAAAGGGTGTTTTGATGCAGGGTTTTCTGGGAATTAGGGAAAGAGAGCGAGGGTATTAAAGTCAGAGGTTTGGAGTCCATCGCGCCAGGACTCCGAGGCCACACCTTCTCGAGGGGCCTCGAGTCCACGCCCGAGTACCACGAGCAGGGGACTAGAGTCCACGGAAGTCCACATCGACTCACCCAAAGTCCGCGAACCAAACGCGGACTCGAGTCCAAGTCCACGCGAGTCCACCTGGACTTAGTCCAAGTACCACGAAACAAACGGTGCCTTATGGACAACGTCTTCTACACTAAAGGGGCTTTTTTGCTGTCCAAATCACAATTTTGGGCCATCAACTTTGCCAAGTCAGAGCTGTTACGTGTCCAGGCCCCTAAATAGATTTTATACTCCAACCGGATAACACCACGAAGCTGCATTTAACCACCGTTTCAGGAACTGGGTTTTCAAATTCCAGCCCAAGCATCTAACTTGTGTTCCGTAGCCCACATTCCATTCTCAAAAGTCGGGCTTGAGCCCATTTCTTCCAGTCCACTTTCAAGTAGTCTGAAATGTTTGTGTGGTCGTTTGGGATACTGGGTAGGTATTGACATGTGGTTGGGATTGTTTAGTTTTTGTTTAGTACTTGCTAGGATGTAACCGTCAAAAGCGAGAACGGAGAACCTTTACCAGCAAGTCGTGTTGTATATAAACAAGACGTAGTATTATAAGACCAATCAATTCATTTGCGGCTTATTGCTCTGGTTAAAATTGAATACTCTAGCTTGTTGCTGCTTGTTTTTTTAACAAAAAAAAATACAATGTGTTATAAAATAAAGGATGATTTATGGTTGATGATCTTAATTTTTCATTAGCAGGAAAGTGAGTCACCAAACGAACTAAAGGGACAACTCTCTATTGATGAATGAAGAAAGCCATTTTGAGAGAGGAAACTGGAGCTTTGAAGCATTGAAGCTAATTATATATGTAGGATATTGATTGACCACCAGATTACTCAAGCCCTTTGCTTATATATATGCATGCTGGGAAATCTTGGGCAGTCCTCCTGGCGGCTCAAAGCAAGGCCATAAGTGGGACAAGTTGGTGAGTTGGCCACAGAAGAAAAACATGTTGGTAAGTAGTACAATGAATATTCACTCATTTTTCATAACACTCCCTCTTGAATGTCATTATATTTTGGATAGAATATATTTTTGAAGTAATTGCCTCATTAAAAACCTTATCAAGAAAAACCCAGTGGGATAAAAATTTGGTGAAGAAAAAAAGAGTGCACTGTGTATTCTACCCCCCTCCCCCTTCCTCATTTTGGCCTCCCTTGATATCTTGATGCCATCGCATGCCAATCTTCTTTGTCAACCTTTGGTGACATATGCTTTGTCTGATCACTTTTGATCAAGGTTTTGAAAACCGGACCGGCCATTGAACCGACGAAGGGGATGTTCAAGGAAAACCGGGGTTCAACTGAGTTATTAAAATATATTAATTTTTTAAGAAAACGGTCAAAATATATTCATTATAATAATTTTATGGTCAAAATTGAAGTCATTCTCAATATATACTAAAACTTGTGTAAAGAAAACACTAATTTGTAATAGTTTAGTTGGTTATTGAATTTAAATATTGTTAGGAGGTCAAGGGTTCAAGTCTTACTCTTACCATTTTTAAAACTTTTAAATGAAAAAAAGAGGTTCAACCGGTAAAAACCGGCCGATTCGTTAAAATAATTCCACCTCAAGTATATCCCGAAGATAAGAGCACAGTCATATCTTGCCAATAGATTTATGGCAAAAGCTTCAGGCTTTATGTTACTAGCAAAATAAAGTGCACTTTGATAGGATACTTCAGGACCAATCTAATTCTTTTATGAGATTTTTTATCCCAAATTCTTTCTTGAAATATAGCACAGCATTTGGAAACTTCTTCAGGAGTTCCAATAATATTTAGATCACAACAATAGTATCTAAATCATTAACATAAACAACGTTAATAATAAATTCACGCATATATCTCTTGAATAAATACACAATATATTTACACAAATATATGCAAAAATTATTACTACACATACACAAATTCGTTTAAACTATATAAAGATCAATTTAGTTGTATATATTCCCGGGAATTCGTTGCTTCAGGCAACTTGAATCCTTCAGGGATTCTCATGTATATGTCATGACTTATGGATCCATAAAAAATAGGCTGTAACCGTATCCATTAGATGCATTTCTAGTTTTTCATATAATGCCAGACTTATCAAACACTTAAAATAATTGCATCCACCACAGGGGAGTATATCTCCTCATAATTAAATACCAGGTCATCGAGTAACACCTTGTGCGACAAGCCGTGCTTTATATCTCACTATTTCCTTTTCTTAATTTTTTTTTCCGCACAAATACCCATTTTATAACCGACTGGTTTTACATCATCTGTTGTACGGACTACAGGTCCGAAAATTTCTCGCTTCACAACCGAGTCTAACACAGCCTTAATTGCATATATTCATTTTTGGCCAATCGTTTATGCACCTACATTCATCAACAGATGTAGGTTCATGATTTTTATTTTCTTTCATAATATTTAGCGCTAAATTCCGTTGACGGTTATTTCACGTCGGTTCCATTTTATTCCTGACACTGTATAATTGAATGAAATCTCATCATTTTCATTTATTTCAGGTACCTGAGTTACTTCTGGAACTTTATCAATTGTGTCAGAAACCTCTTTTGGAGGATTTTTCTCTTCTTGAGGACTTTTAATTTAAATCTCTACTCGAGGTCTTATTTTCTCGTTGGGGCCATCTTGTATCTTTGCTCCCTTTCCTCTATCAAGAATTTTTGTTTTCTTTGGAACCGAGTATATTCCATGCTTCTGGCATACTTTAGATTCATTTGCATACTTTAATTGTTTTTCAGGAACATCAATTTGAATAGGATTATCTGCAACTGGTATATAAGATTTGGTCACTCTATTTAGATTAGTAAATATGTCTGACAATTGATTTATCAGATTTTGCAAATGAATCACCTTTTGAACTTCTGGTTCACACAGATTTGTTCGAGGATCAATAACTATATATTGATAATGCATTTCAATAATCTCTTGATCCAGCTGCTTATTTTCTCCCCCTGATGTTGTGTAAAAACTTTTATCAAATTAACAATAAGCAAATCTTGTTATAAATAAATCTCCAATCTTTAGTCAATGGTTTCAATTATTTTGTAACTGATGGAGATTCATACCCAACGTATACTCCCATTCTTCTTTAAGGACCAATTTTACTATGCTGTGGTGGAGCATTAGGCACATACACTGTACAACGAATGGTCCGAAAATGGGAGATATTAGGTTCGTGACCATGAACCAATTGAATAGGAGGGAGCTTATGATAATTTATTGGCCTGATGCGCACAATGCTTGCTAGATGCAAAATAGCATGTCCCCAAACAATAACGAGGAGTTTGCATCTCATCAATTAATGATCTTCCAATCAATTGAAAAACGTTTAATATTCGGTTCTGCTGGACCATTTTCAGTATGAACATAAACTGCAGGATGTTCAACCATAAACCAATTGACATATTAGAACTGTATTCACCAGCATTGTCAAGACATATAGTCTTAATAGCATAATTAGGAAAGTGTGCTCGCAATTTGATTAACTGTGATAATAAGCGCGCAAATGCCAAATTGCGTAATAAGCACACATATGGGACCATCTAGTCAATGCATCGATTAAAACAATAAAATACCTAAATGGTCCACATAGCAAATGTATATATCTGCAAAAAGAATGCTTGGTGATTTTAGGCCAAACTTACCATATGCAGGCCGAATAATTAATTTCTTTTTGTGAGCAAGCAAGCATATGGAAATTCATTGGAATGGAAAAACTTCTGGTTTTTCAATGAACGATCAAATGAAATTCCACGCATCATTATTGATCCGGGATAGCCCAACCGGTCATGCCAAATAATAAATCCATCGTCCAACTTCTAGTTGGTGCCAACTTCGGGCTGTGCAAACTAATAATTTAGGAAAAATTATTTGCCACCTTCAGGCTGGTGCGTACCAGCTGTAAATTACTGTGTGCCACTTATAATTGATGACAGAAAAAGACTAAAATTATTGAGCAATTATTAATGTGGCGGCAAGCTTTTTCAAAAAGCAAATACTTGAAGATTGAAAAGGCTTTGGAGTTTTGTGAAATATAATTTGCATTTCTAATCACCGAAATTTCTTTTGGATCTTTCCAGAGACAGAAAAAGTGTCCACATTTGAAAAACTAATGCCTTGCTTTCTAAGCTCAGACTATAAGAAGGGAGGAGAGTTATGTGGTGAAAATAAGAAGATATAGAAAATCACAACAAGATAAAAAAAAAATGCCTTCCGCGGCTACTGTCTACTTTGTTGAGGGTGCCTCACTTGGAAGGAGGAATAGGTTAGCATACAGTATGGTGAATGAGCAGCAAGAGGAATTACCGAGTGAGCTCGTAAGAATCCCTCGTTTGGTTTTCGTTGATGAGCTCTATTCATCTAGGTTCTTTGTAACTCCTATGGAAGAAACTTTCTTCCTAGAGGACCAAGGCAACCTAAGGGCTTCCATTTATGGCTTAGTTAATTCTATTATGTTTTTCATTTCTGATAGACTTCAGGAATTTTAGCTAGAGCCTTCTTGTCAATATTTGAATCAGAGTAGTTATTATCAAGTTTCCATGATGGCTCCGAGTGTCCCAAGAGTGTCTGGGTTACCGCCTACATGACCTAAGGTTCGACTGCTACTATGGAATTGTAGGGGAGTAGCCAGAAGATCCCAAGACTTCGTGCGTACCTTAAAGGATCTGAAGAATTAGTACAAGCCCAATATGGTATTGATCACTGAAACCTTGTGGCAACCTGAAGAAAATCATGGAGTAATTCCATTATGTTTTCCTCCAACAAATCGGTTGAGCTTCCTGGTGAAAACAACATGGGTGGTATGTGGTTCTCTTAGAACGAGAGTGTTAGGGTCAACATCAACAATGAAGCTCAAAGTTTTAGAGTCAATGTTGTACCCAATAGATAAACAATATAAATAAATAATTGTTTAAACTTATGTATGAGAACAATTTTTCTATGTGAATGTTCTCCAGTAATGGATCCATTATACAATAATAATATAAATATGCATGTTTACCCTTAGCCTTGCCATTGTTATAACCATAATTAGAACGATTTCATCCATGTCCATGGGCATAGGCACAATTATAATTATACTGTCTCATTCGCATCAGGGAATATAGTAGAGTCAATTCGACGGGATTTATAATAATTTTTTTTTTATTTATAGCTCGTTACTCCGTTCTGCCACAATGAGGCATGGGATTTAATCAAAGATTTCTTGAATTCTTGTTCACCATATTGCTACTGCAGGAGCATATTTGATGCATAAAAATAAATTGTTTTCTTTTCGTATCAACATCAATAATATATTTTCCTCACAATATCATCTGAGAAGTTATTCAAAATTGAAGTGAATTATATTCGTGCATAGATTTAAAATCTTGCAACCTCAGATGCATATACTTGTAATAAAATTTTGGGAGAATAACCATCTTCTGGTGGTCATAAATTTCTTAAAATTCTTCAAAAGATCTACAGGATCTTTGATAATAAGACATTGTATCCTACTTTAGTAGTTTCCCAGACCATTAGCATTTAGATGTATTTTAGCATCTACTACCCATGATAAACAATTTCTTCCAGAAATATCAAGGGTCTCAAATTCAAATTTTGTATTATTAGCCATAATACCAATAGTGAAATAATAACGAAATGAATAAAACAACTGATTAGAGTATAAGAGTGATAATATAGAATACGTAATATATATGCTTACTCGATAAATCTTTCAGCAGCATTAGTAGAATAACAATATAGAATATGTGATATATATACGCTTACTCGATAAATCTTTCAGCATTATTAGTAGAATAATAATATAGAATGTAATATATATATGCTTACTCGATAAATCTTTCGGCAGTATTAGTACTATATATATATAAATGATAAAAGTAGTAATAAGAAGAGTTTAGAAATAAGTACCTTAGTGGGATAAAGACTCGTGTTGATAACGTATTATAAAATAAAGGATGATTTATGGTTGATGATCTTAATTTTCCATTAGCAGGAAAGTGAGCCACCAAACGAACTAAAGAGCCAACTTTCTATTGATGAATGAAGAAAGCCATTTTGAGTGAGGAAACTAGAGCTTTGAAGCAAATTAAAGCTAATTACATATGTAGAATATTAATTGACCACCAGATTACTCAAGCCATTTGCTTATATATATGCATGGTGAGAAATCTTGGGCAGTCCTCCTGGCGGCTCAAAGCAAGGCCATAAGTGGGACAAGTAGGTGGGTTGGCCACAGGAGAATAACATGTTAGTAGATAGTACAATGAACATTCACTCATTTTTCATAACACGCTAATGGGAAAGCGAAAATTCAGTTTGAAAACAACTATCTTTAAAAAAAAAAAAACAGAATAGCGCACACCCCGGCCAGTGACTTGGTCAGTTCTTTCTCACAGTGGTTTATAATTGTGTTGATCCAACTGCAAAAAGATGACAGTTTAATTGAGATCTCGTGTCTTTCCCGAGATCTCAATTAAACTGCGCATGTAATTAAATTAACTAGTTGGTTTTTCTACTGGAAGAACCATGGAATGCATCATGTCTGCTACCGCCTAGAAAAGCACTATAGACCTCTTACTCTTCAATTCAAAGATTCTGCAACTTGTGAGCACGTCATACAAATTCTATAGCAAGTTCTCATGTTTTTTTTCTCTTCCATCCAAGTAATTAATAGAGCTAAATAGAATTAAGTCAAATCTCCCAATTCAAGCCAATTGAAAACCAATTCACTGCCATCAACAATATGGACCAAAGACTGAACAGGAAAATTAACCAGTGGTTAACAAGAACATAATTAAGAAACATAAATTTTATTGTTTGGACATATCCAAGCCAAATTATGAAATGTAACTGAAACAGCAATACGAGAAACATCCAAGGATATGCAGTAAAAAACTATGAATAGGAACAAATATCCAATCTTATAAGTAACTGAAACAACAATACGAGAAACATCCAAGAATTTGCAGTGAAAAACTATGAATAGGAACAAATATCCAATCTTATAATATGCAGCCTCCAAGTAACTTAGAGAAGAGAATCTTGAGGTGGTACTGATGGAATCGGTGTAGGCCACCATGGAAGTATAAGCTGGATCACTTGGTGGCGGTCTCGTTTGGCCCCAAAGGAAGACCGAGCACATAACTGGGTAGTCGCATTAATGGGCCTAAAAACTTTAGTAATCAGGTCGAAAGAGTAAATGTTCTTGTCGTATGCAAAGAAGACTGTGTACTTGTCATTTGGATCCAAAGCAAGGATTTCCAACTTTTTAAGGTACCCATAAATCTTAGACCCTATTTCCATTTCCACGCCAATTTTCTTCAACACTAGGCTAACATAATCCTTTGCTATCATCCTCCATTGTGATGTCTGATAGTCAATAAGATCCCACATCTTGACAGTCGCATCATAACCTTCGTGTATTCCATCCACCATCAGTAATTGCAAACATCCTTGATGTGTACCAAGAGTGTAGTACTCTTTTATCAGTCCTGATCTACGGGGCAATGCCGGCTTCTTAATCAAATCACACCCTTCTTCTGGGTTGTTGTTGTAAGGATTGTAAGCAACAACATCATTCTCCCAAGTGAGCCAATGCAAGGCTCCATTCCAAGAAAACACATCAAACTCATCATCACCATCATCCTCATCGACATCATCCCCATCCTCGCTTAAACCAATTCTGTTTCCACCAGCAAAAACAATCTTCACCCCCTCACTCCACTTGTTGGCCTCACTACAGTACATATCCACTACAAATGAGTTGCATGCTCTCTTGCGGGTTGCCAAGAACTGATCATAAGGAATACGCACCACTCTAAACTTCAGGCCATGACCATTACCATCACCACGCACAAGCCCTACAGCGGCGCGTTTGCCCCTGCCCGGAAACGGTGGAAGAGCAACCCACCTAGAGGTTATGGGATTGCAGAGGTAATAAGCCCTACCATGGCCAAACCCTAATGCACAGCACAACACTAAGTCATCACAAGAGGCGATGACTCGAGGCCTAAAGGGTAGAAACTTCAGCTCAAATCCCCTAGCCTCAAAGACATTGTCGTCATTGCAGACTAGGTCAGGCACCACTAGCTTGTTCTTCCACTGCAGCGTCTTGCAACAGTTTAAGAAACCGGCAAAGGGCTTCCATAAGTGAGCCCCTAGCTTGTTCCTCCATGTCATTGGCTTGCAACAGTTTAAGAGGTAGGCAAATGGTTTTGCTTTGCTTGGATGCTTTTTATGGTACATTATATAACGGAAAGCGAAATGAGGACTAGAGATTAGAGAGTACCATCCTTTGCAGACCAGTTTACATGCAGTGGCTTCTCTCCTGGAGGGGACTCTGTGCAATATTTCGGTCAGCATAGTGTCGTCAAGGTCGTTGATGGAAGTCGGCCGTAGGATGGCAGAGTTAGGAGCCATGACTTCGGCGGCACAGCCAAGATTCCAGGGAGGAAGAGGAGGAGGAGGAGGGAGAAGCTGGGTTTTGGTTGTTTTCTGGTTTTTTTTTGGTCACATGGTTGTTTTCTTTTTTATTGCTAAGATAATGACACGTTTTTCCTGTGATGAAATGATCTCTTAATCACTAAAATTAAGGTCATTTTAATTCTTTGATTGACAAAAATGTTCCATGTATGTCAAACCGCCATAAAGATTGGGTTATCAAATTTAATCAGCTACCATAACTAGTGGCCCACTATATTTTATTAAGTTTGTTTTTTCCCCCTTATAGTTGTTCATGCTGTAGTTTTCCCTTTAATTTAAGCGTAATGATCAATGTCTATTTCTTGCTTTTACTTTCTTATGTTGATTTGTTTCCATTGAAGCTGCGCAATCCCAGTATATATTGATAGACAAAATGAGAAGGTTTGACAAAAATATTATCATGGGTTGAAAATTTTTTCCGGTAATTAGTTACATTTGGGTAAAAGCATATTCTGGGATTGATTCCTAAACTATAGGTTTATATTTAGGAAAAATAAATAAAGTGTAAAAATGAAGTACAGGAAATATCGGTTTAAAGAACCTCGTTTTAGATAGAGCATACCAAGAAATAAGCTTATTTTGTCAATGGTTGCAGATATAGTAAATTTCTTCCTTCCCCAACATTATGCCATATGCCTGCCTACTGCCTAGAGACTAACCTCAAAAAATTGATGAAGACACTAGGGTTTTTACTAAGATAAAATGATGAAGACACTAGGGTTTTTACTAAGTTAACATGATATGTTAATCTCTAAATTTAAGGTTATTTTAATTTTGTGATTGACAAAAATGTTCCATTTATGTTAAACCCCCAAAAGGTTGGGTTTTCAATTTCATCAGCTACCATAATTATTAGTGGGCTGGTTGCATATTTTAGGGAGATGATAGTAAGTTTCTCAAATATTTGTTTCTTGCGTTGAATTGTTTCCATTGAAGCGAAGCAGTGAATCCCAACCCATCCAATGTATATTGATAGACAAAATCAGAAGGTTTGACAAAAATATTATCATTTTCATATTTCGGATAATATATTTCATGGGCAATATTTATGATACAAATCAAAATCTGGATAGCTAGCTCCCACTACATGGCAAAAAGCAAAAAAGTCTAAATTCCCACAGAATAACATGGAAACTATTCACACAATTACCCCTAAAATATACGCGTTTCTTGACAGTGTAAAAAATCAGTAATTTTGAAATTCATAGTTATATAAAAGCAATGACTCACGCGGCTGAAAAATTTATTTGATAATTAGTTGCCGTTTGGATAAAAAATATTACGTGTCATTGCTTCCTAAACTATAGGTATATATTTACGGAAATAAATATATTTTAAAAAAATGAAGTGGGATTCACCGAGAAAATATGCTTATTTTGTCAATGGTTGAAAATATAGTAAATTTCTTCTTTCTCCAAAATTATGCCATATATTGTGAATACCCGGTAAATATCATTTCTGGTTTTCTAGTTTTCCCGGGGATGTCATTGCTATTGCAAGCAATATGTTTTACTAGCCAATTTTGTCTAAGCAATGAATATTGGTTGTATTCCTTAAAAAAGGAATATTGGTTGTGTCTTTTTTTTTTTTTCTAAAAAATAAAGTATTGTTGGCTTGACAACCCAAGAGAAGATACAAAGAGTGAGCATTCTATTGTTTCTTTTTTTATGCTAAGCATTCCATTCAACATAGTAAAATAACAGAAGTAGTTTTTAAAGCTAGACTTTGAATGATCACGGCACAATTAATAAGAGAAACTACCTTGCCCTCCAAAAAAAAAAAAAAAGAGAAACTTCCTAAGCTTTGCAGTCTCCAAATCAAAATATGGATGATAATTAATGAGAAAGAAGAAACAATTGAAGATGAAACCTCCAGAAATATGCAACCTCCTCCAAGTAGTAGATTAATTAGATAAGAGAGCTAGTTTTGAGATAGTAATGGAATTGGTGTTGGCCAACAAGGAAGTATAAGTTGAAGCACCTGGTTGCAGTCCCATCCCGCACCAGAGAACAACCTCGTCCCACTTAAACGGACAGTGTTGACTAACTTCATCCCCTCCATATTCGTAGAATAAATGCTTTTCTTGTGTGCAAAATGCAGTGCATTCTCGTCATTTGGATCCAATCCAAGGATTTGAAGCCCACTAACTCCAATGCATTTTAAAGAATCACTTAAACAAACCAGATGTGTCATCCTCCATGATGATTTGTGATGGCCATTATCAGTAAGCTCCCAAATCCAAACCGTCCCATCGCCAGCTATGTCATGCAACTGCAAATGTTTCAACCGTTCTTGAGATGTGCAAAGGAAGCACTTCTCTATGGAAGCTGACCTCAGGATAGATTCTGTTGGTTTCCTAATCAACCCATACTTCATCCTATAAGGATCAAAAGCAAGAACATCATTCGAATCAGTAAGCCAATGCAAGACTCCATTCCAAGAATACATATGTAGTGAACTACTCGTCCTTGCCATCTTAGGATTATGGAGAGAAACATCAGTTGGCTCCATCCACTTGTTCTCCTCACTGCAAAACATCTCCACCACAAATGACTTGGCCTTCCACTCACCTACACGCACCACCCTAAAGTTGTTCTTGCCATAATCACCACCACCACCACCACCACCATAAACAAGCCCTACAGAGGCGCATTCGCTACTTCCCCTAAACGGTGGAAGAGCAACCCACCTCGAGGTTAAGGGATTGCACAGGTAATAAACCCTGTGGTCACCAAACCGTAATGCACAGCACAAGAGTAAGTCATCACAGGAGGCCACCACTTGAGGCACAAATGGTAGAAACTTTAGCTCAAATCCCGGTGCCTCAAAGACACGGTCATTACAGGCTATGTGATGAGGCACGACTAGCTTAATGTTCTTCCACAGTATCGTCTTGAAGCAGTTCAAGGCATACTCACAAATGGATATGCAACGGGCAAAGGCCTTGTCATTCCAAGTATTCGTTTTGGAACAGTTTATGATGTAGGCAAATGGTTTATGCTCTTTGGGATGATACTTCTATGGTAGCTAATATAACGATAAGCAAAGTAAGGACTAGATATTAGAGAGTACCATCCCTTGCAGACCAGCTTACATGATGTGGCTTCTCTCCTGGAGGGGATTCTGTGCAATATCTCGGTCAACATAGTGTCGTCGAGGTCGTTGATGGAGGTTGGCGCTAGGATGGCAGAGAAAGGAGCCATGACTACGGCGGCGCTGGAGGGTTTGCCTGTTTTTTATGTTTATTCTTAAGATTAAGACTAGGATAAGCCTATTCACCCCTTAGATAATGATAAAGCTTGGATAGGAGTCAAGTGTTCTCATGCTTTTGCAAAACTATACTCTTTGGTTATTGAACGTTCTTGGATGGCTGTGGTGTTTGTAATCAGCTGGTATTTCTAGCTTGCAATCATCTTTCAGAGGATTACGGTTGTATATGGACTTTTATACTATTAATATACTCTCTGGTTTTAAAATCGTTGAAATTAGTAAAAAACTAATAAAATAAAAATATATGATATCATATTTTGACATTAAATGACAAACACCAACAAAGGCCTGTGTAATACACAAACAGAACTGGTGGATTATAACAAGAGGAACAAGAACAGGAAAAAAAATTAAGGAAACGTCCTCAAATATGCAGCCTCCTCCTTAGAATCAACCAGTTTTCTTAGGATTGGGTTTTTGGTACGGATGCTAACCATATTTTATGGTTTGAGACAATCATGTACCTACAACTTTTCTCGAGACATTTATGTACCTGGACTTTTAACGGGCAGGTCAGTCATGGGTCTCGGGCTGGGTATCTGCTGACCTGGACGCTGCGCAAAATTGGGCTGCTGCCCGTAACTCAAAACGACGTCGTTTCACCACTATGCGACGTCGTTTAGCATCCACGTGGCAGGTGTGGGTCCCACCATTATCCCAGTAGCTTTCCACCCGATTTAACAGGTTCTTACCTGATTTGAGAGGTTCAACCGAAGAATTAAATGACCCGATATACCCTTAAAGTTCATTAAATTTTAATTTTTTTATATTTGAAGGGATAAATAATTGAAATACAATAAGGATCATATTTTTATCCCTAAATTTTATCCTTGATTTTCTCTATAATTTTTAAACAGTATTTATTTGTTATTTGATAGAAGGTTTTTTTATTTTGTAGTAGTAATGATATCCTACTTTTAATTCTTTTCTTTCATTTTATTATTTCCTTCACTCTTCCAATTTTTTTTTTCTTTTTAAAAATAAAAAGGGAAAGACACCCTCACATGACGAGAAAAAAAAGGCATAATTGTTCATTAATCCTAACATTTAATCTGCTTTTTAACCTTATTATCCTACTTCACCTCTTAATCCTCCCTTAATTTTTCTCTTAATATTTCTTATCAACCAATTTTTTTTTTTAAAAAAATTAACCACACCACACCACCACCACCACCACCACCACAACCACCACCACCACTATAACAGCCACCACCACAAGCAAATCCACAGCCACAGCCACAACCATGACCACTATCACCACCACAGATCGCACTCGGCTACACCTCGACCGGACTGAAGAGCGGGCCCGCTTGAAGGATGCAGCCGGCGGCCTTGAATCGACCGGACTGGAGGTCCGACGTGGCTCCTTCTACGGCTGTTGCTGGGTGCGGTTAGGTGGCTGCTCTGGAGCAGCGCTGCTACGGGTGGAATGACGCCTTACATCAGCTGGAGGCGGTCGACGAGGAGCAGCAGTGACGGGCTCCTCCACGTTAATCGGTGAGGAGTGGCTGGAGGAGGTAACCCGCGGTTTGTGACCGGTCGGGGTCCTTCTGGGCGGCGCGGCATCTTCTGACCGACGGCGGACTGGGCTTGTGGCCGGAGAAGGAGCATGGCGAGGAGAGGAGGCAGGCGGAACTTGTGGAAGGGAGGCAGATGACGGAATTGTTATATACATATAAAACCACCCCTTTATAAAAAAATAAAAGGTATTACTTTGAAAAACAAAAGGTATTGTTATATACATATAAAACCACCCCTTTATAAAAAAATAAAAGGTATTACTTTGAAAAATCAATGAGATAGTAAACTGGGAAAGTGAAATAAAAAATAAATTTATCCATTAAAAGCAATTTTTATTTTAAAAATATTTTTATTTTTATTTTATTAGTGCATACTTAATTAGGAGTATAGTGCAAGATCAAATTATGAAAATAATAGGGATAAATGAACTAAAGTGAATAAAATTTCTTTGGGTTCGGTTGAACCTCTTAAGGATAAAACCAGGTCGGTAATTGGGTCAGGTATTAAGAAATGGGTGGGATCCACCTTTGCCATGTGGATGTGAAAACTACGTCGTACCGTGGTGAAACGACGTCGTTTTGAGTTACGGGCAGCTGCCCAATTTTGGGCAGCCTCCACATCAGCATATACCCAGCCCGAGACCCATGACTGATGATACGGCAACAGCCCTAGAATCCACTAGTTCCACCTCCGTAACTATCTGTTCGTCCCGATCGTCAATCTCAATCAAACTCGCCGAGTAAGTCTCCTTCACCTTCTAATCTCTGCACCGGATTAGACAACAAAGAAGTACAAACACAACAAAGGGTTTTAGCAATTCTATTCTTTACCTCCTAGACTCAATTAAGG